>MJUU01018654.1:152965-182800 GCA_002080025.1 Modiolus philippinarum
CACGCACGTGATTCCACATTAAATCCCGGAATAGATGGTTTTTACTTTTGACAAGATAATTTTACTGAAAATAACAGTAAAAGAATGGTTTTTTTTTCAATAAAAATAATTCCCCTTTCAGAAAAGGGCAAACACCGAATTGCGCAAGTATCCTTAACTTGTTGGAATTCCCGATAAAATTACTAAATGTCTTTAATGGATTAATTTATTGGTTTACCTACCTTTTTCTGGATATTCATTTATCTTTTTTTCTTGTTAAATACATATATATGTTGGGATAGCTTTCTTATAACAAGCAAGCCGACCCGCAATACATAAAAAATGGGGCCAAAATATCGGTCTCTTGTATTTGACGACATGAGTTGCTTCCTAAACAGTAACTGTTGAAAAATACAATTAACCTCCCTCCGGATACGCAATTTCATTAGCGTATCCGGAGGGAGGATTCCAGGAATTGGAACCCCCTATACCTTTCCTTAAAACTTTTTAAATTTCGCGCAGAACTAAAACAAAAATGTAAAAAAAACAGGATTGCAACCGTCGTTTTTTTTAATTACTGGATCCGCTGGTGAATAATTATCTCGGATATAATCTCATAATTACGAGATATGATTTTCTTTATGTGGCATCAATGCACTTTTCGTAGTTCAGACAAAGACAGACATCACACTATGTAACGGTGTCCTGTATAAAATATGCCTTCGTGTTATTTTGTCAGAAATTAAGAAGGCACAGTAAACCATATGATATAGTGTCCTTAGTGGAAATGTGCATTCATGTTTCCTAAAATCCATGTAAAAAGAAACATGAAGGCACATTTTATCAAGGATTAGCCATAAGCCTTTCTGTTGAATGAAATGCTGATTTCGCCATGCAACCTTTTTTACGTCTACTGTGTTCGAACGCAATCGGAGGGAGGTAACTCTTACCGTAATGTTCATTTAGTAACGTCTCACCTTAATTTACATTTGATGCAATTGAAGTGCATTGTAATCGATCTAAGTTCCTTACATATGTAGTACCGACCGGTCATGCCTTTGGTTAATGACAGTTTTGTGCAGGATTAAAAATTCAAGGAAGACAAATAATAAATAGTAAGCTTTGTTTCTATCAGTTAATGTGCTTTCACTTCGTTTTAAGGCAATATTATCCATTGTTTTAGATGCTACAAAAACAAAAAAATAATCATTAAAATAACAGAAAAAAACTATATTGACTGAATAAGTACAAGCCAACCTTTTTCTGGTAGTATATTTTCAAACAAAAATAATATAGTCTAGGCTGAATCAATTGTAAAGACGCCAATAGGAAGGATATTATTCAATCACGGCCTTAGTATAGTTTTATAGGTCACCCTGAAAAAAACATATTTACCGACAGTAAATCTTGAGGTTGCTTTTCCTCTCAAGGTCAGTATAAAATTGTATTGACCTAGTACAAAGGCTACAATTTTTATAACATTAATATTGCATTGACAAACATTAATTTACTGTACATGTATACCTGTGGATTCCTATTTTTGAAACAGATTGATTTTGACCAACGCATCCTTAGTTGATAAAACAAGAAGTTGAAGGAAACGTTCAAATTCTTGTAAAGTATATTTCCAATGACCGCTAATGTAGATGATATTTGTCCGTCATATAAGGAAAATGTTTATTTTACTTAATTTTCTTACCCTTTATAATAGTTTTTAAAAGCAGTAGTTCAGAACAGAAGCCCTCTATTGTAAATGTTATGACGTGTGATTTAAACTTTATACAGAACTTATTAGGGGAGCAACTTATTCTCCCCCATATCCCTCAGATGAAAATCATCTTTTACGATTTTAGGATAAGAACAGTTGTGATAGAGGTAACAAAGTACACCAGTGGGTTTACAGAGGAACGAAGGTTCGAGTGGATAGGAAACACAAAGTCAATGAAGCTTTGAAAGTTCTCATCTTCAAAAATGTTATTCTTAAGTTCTTATTGCATATAAGCAGTATGGATGAAAATTTCCACACACGGCGTTACAAAAGAACGGCACACTTCACTGCAATATAATTGTAAGTTATACCAATCGCTGATTTTGATCGAATGCAAGTACCTATAGGGTCTGTAAGTCTCGTTCTACTTTCACTTTCAAAGTCCGGAACTCTAATATATAATGCACTGAAACTGTCATCCGACATCCTCACTTCCGGGACAAACTTCACTTGACGTTACATAGAGAATGCGTCATTTTGTTTAAATTCAGTCTAGGTTAAGGTTATAAAGTGTATAATTCTTGAAGGATAAAATATTCTGGTTGAGGGAAAACGAATCCCACTCTTAATTTGAGCTGTGAACCAAAAATCCAACAATTTCTCATAGGCACAATGTACCTGGTAACAACGTTTCACGTATATTCTCGGAGGTCACATGACGAGACTTTCAGAGCCTATTTCTTCCGTAAAATATGATTTTCAATATTCCAAAACCTTCAATGTAAAAGCAGAGTCCGGGCTTTTTTAAGATGCTTTCCATTATCACAAGACAATAGACCGTCTTTGAAATTTCATTATCACTATAGTCATAAAGTCGATGAATCATAAATAAACAATTCTGATTGGTCATTAACAGTGTCTAGTGCATGTGAACTCGTCTTACTTCGTTCCTTACCTCGGAAACAACCATTTACAGTAGAGTGCTTAATGTATTGCACTATCATGCTACGGTCATTAACTACTGTCAATATTGTTTTATTATTTAACAGTACATTAAGCAACAGGTAAACATCACTGTTTGATTTTTTCACGTTACTTTTCTGTTTAAAAATGATCATGAATACGCGTGAGATAGGTAGGGATCTGTAACCGGCGAATGGCGCCAAATCGAGGTTTTTTGCTCAATTACTACAAAATTATAAAGGAAAAAATGATGCATGTTAATCTTTTCCGTTTTTTTTCAAAACTTGAATAGTTGAACATGTTGAAATGTCGTTTCACCCGATTATTATGTAAATCGATTAGCTACTGCAAAAAAGTATTTTAATAACTTAGCTAGACTACATCAATCAATAATTAGAATATTATCATAGGTATTGTAAAGAATTCACCACTGACATTCCTCTATTTATTTAGATTTTACTAGTTTTGTTTATTATCAGAACCAGTGTCGTTTGTTCGATAAAGTAAACTGTTTTATTCAAATCCGTAACATTATATTTTCCAATCGATTCACAAACATTCCAATCTATATTTTTCTCTATCAGCTGAAACTCATATTTTGGTTACTAGATTTTCAAATGTGTTGATTGTTCTGCCCTAAACAGTTGCGGAAATGTCCATACGCAGAATCTAGATGCACAGAAACTTCGGCATTTTATTATTTTAGTGCCCATGGAAACTGTTGACTCCCACAACGAGGTTTGAGAATGAAGCCCAACCGCTTATAAATTGTGATTTCCATATTACAAATACGGTTGGAATAATTTGAGAGCCGATACAAGTGACACAATTGAAAAAAAAAATGGCATTCCCTTGTTTCTGCTTCCGATGAAGTTCTTACTGTCATTCGGCTCTAGGTTCATCCCAAGTTTAGCCAAAACTCATGCTTTCGCAAACCAAAGATCCCCCGTCCTAAAAGGATACCAAATTATCGGTCAATGTGACAAACATTGTAAGAAGGAACTATAAAGCTTTTGTTTGTAGTTGTGAAGTTTTGCTTTATTTAATTATTTGTGTTTTTGAACCAATGTCAAACAATCAACCCAAGTTATTGCTTCTTTTTGAGAATATATAAAGAGTTCTGTCATTTATTTGCATTTATTGTATTTAAAATGCATCGTAATGGATCAAAGTATTCAAATATTTATATACATTTAAATGGTATTTGTTCTAATATATTATACTACGGTGTTTTGTTACAATAGAAACGCCTTTGTTTAATGGCGGCTTTATGCATTGATAGAAGTGAAAGAAGATGAATAACAGAAATTCTATTTTGATTCTAGTCGTTTATGTGTTATAGAAATAGACACGCCTTGGTTTAAGGCAATATAATACATTGTTTGAAATGCTACACAGAGGAATAATATAACCTATAATACTACAAAGTCTTTGATTCTGATAGTATTTTGTTACCAAAATTATACTCTAATTTAAATCAATTTCGAGAGATAGATATCCAACAATAAGCTGAGTGTTGTATCCAAACAGAATTCATAACAAGGGATTACAATTGCAGGTGTGATGGCATTTACTTGAAACTATACTTGACTTTTCCACAGAACAACACAGGGGAGTAACTTGTCCTGATGGCCCATTAAAGATTACAAACATCGCATTAAATGACAAAATATCGAAGGTGCTGTGAATTTAGTTTCTGTGTATGGCAATTTCGACGACTTATTTCTCTTCAGTACAGATCAACTCAAACACTTGGAATCACAAAAACGGAGATAGAGAACAAATTACCAATAGTAATAGAAAACCCAAAATCAGAAAGGGAAGGAGCTATGCAAGAGAGGTATACTACTGAGTTTTAAACAAAATTTTCTTTAATTAAGATTATAGGGCTATGGGGTTCAAGGCAAAGGATAGGAATATGCAAGAGATGTAGACCATGGACTGAAATCAATTTCCGTGCACCTCCTCCTTTTTTTCAATCTAGACCGATTTATTTTAGTTCTCCTATAACCCCTCTTCAAAGTAAAATAATAAAACATGCTAACATGAACATAACCTACACGCAAAGATAGAATGGGACATTTTTTATTGTACACTGCTTAAAATTCTGATATTTTCGTTTTCACTTAAATTTGAGCTTTTTAGTTCTTGAAGATGGTTGGAATATACAAATTTTGGTTACAAATGAAAGCTTAATTCATACAATCTTTACAATTAATATAAATTTGGACATTTGACGCCTTTTGTATGGTCTGTGGATACAAGAAAAAATGTACCCATGTGCAAAAAAAGGTGAAAATGAAGAAGTTTGGGTTTTAATTCCTTTAAGATAAACAGCTTTAGTAGTTTGTTGTACTTTTTGGACGAATGTATCAGTTGTGACTCAAAATTCTAAAAAAAATATTTTTATGTCAGAATTTTTGACAAAAGGGAATTTTGGGATTGTCAAAATTTTTAATGTTTCGACTTTTAAATGTTAGGATCGAAAAAATATCATCGTATATCATTCAATTGCCTATGTAATAATGCTTTTGGTGTTTAAGCCATAAATTGAATAATAAACATTTGGTTTCAATCTTCTGTTAGGTTCATAAATGTCCAAATAAGCACCCACACCCTAAAAAATATCCATTCTATAAATGCTAAAATTCAATGTTTAATTTGATTTTTGGTTTCGATTTTACTTTATCTGACATACAGGAGACCTATTTAGTATTATTGAACTGTTTAAAGTAGCTTTATTCGACCGTCCTCTCCAAAAAAATTGTACAAAATGGCATTTTAAGTTTTCTAGAATTTCAAAACAACGGCAGTAGAATACCGAAGGAACAAAAAACATGATTACATAAATCAAAGTCTAGAGACAAGGCAAAATCAAGAACACCAGAAGACGGAAGACCAAAAACACCACATGCCCACAAAATAATTTGATGTTTAGTTTTACATTTCCTATAGAATTTACTTACAATATGGAGATTATATCATTATATTATGGCATGCTTTTAGAACTCGATGAAGTTACACATAGAAAATTGTAAAATCTAAAAATACCCAAAAAAAATATTTTGTTTGCTGTTTGATTGATAAAAATCTAATGTAACGTAAATAATTTATGGCAAGTGAAAAACAAAGACAGAGATAATAAATATATATCATAATTACTCAATAATGTGACATTGTTATGATTTGAATTAAAAATAGTCAGGGAAATGTCAAATTTGCAATAAATTATACAAAAATCGTATTTCCATCGCATTGAACACTTCAAGTACATTTATACAGTTTATAAAAATGGCCAACGAATAGCTGAGACCAACTTCATCGCAATCTGACGGATTCATGCATCATACTTTAAAAGTTTAATGATTTAATATTGAATTTGAAAATTCCAAAATACTTAAAATTCCAATTTTTCACAAATATCAGAGGAATTATAAAATTTTACCCATATTTTGGCTTTGAAATTGCATATTACGATATATCTTACGCATCTGTAGGAAAGAAAGCAAAACATTAGTATTTTTTGTTCATATATATGTAGAGACAGGCAATCTATGGGAATTTGTAAGCAATATTTTGTCGGGGTAGGGGTACAATTTTTGTCTCAATTAACTCTCTATTTTTTCTAGACAGTGGTTTAACATATTCAACTAATGCATCGCTTGGAACAAATAACTGGCATATCTGCAGATATGCCCTTCATATTTGAAATATATAACGATGTTATGATGAATTTTGGAAATATATAATATGCTGAAAATCCCTTCGTTTATCAATTTTGGGCAATTGGTAGAAATTGCATTCCTCTTTCAATGTCTGCCTTAGTACGGAAATTTCGAATTCATTGTTTTCATCGACAAAGTTCTTTATTCATACAAAAATAAATCAATCCAAGAATACCTCTAGTTGGAATACTAATCAATAATTTAACACCGTTGAGCTAAAGGTGTTCATATTAAATTTATTTGTAGCGATCCAGTTTAACTATTTTTCGTCAATTACAGTCCTCTAAAACTGTTATCATCTGAGAAAAGTTCAAGTCAATTAATAGTTCGGTTTTAGGAGAAGTTTTTTTCTTCAACATGGCAGGGATCCAGTCATTCCCGCTTACTGGTATTTGAGGCGATCATTTATGCATTCAATTACTAAAGTGTTTCTTTCTCGAAAGCTATTTATTATTATTTTTTACCTTTTAAAGTGACCTTTTTGTTTATTTTATGAAATCGCTGGTCATGAAAATATTATTTATTTAACTTTAAGAAACAACAATAATATTTTTCCTTATCTTTCAGTTACCCTTGTACAGAGTTCAAGATATGACTTTGTCTATTTTCGTAATTTCGATAACACATCAAATATGAAGATCTAGCACGTTATGTCTACCTCCAATAAAAAGTAAATTCTCCTAAGCAAAGGGTCAGGATCAATATATTCAAATAATGTTACTTAAAGATTCTCCCGTAATAATAAAATCACATTCCAAATTAGGACAGTAACTTCAAGAAATTCAAACATTGGCAGATAAATACCAATGGAGGTAAGTTAATGAATTAATTGCATTTATCGTTAAAATAGAGATTTCTGTTGCTTCTGTGCTCTTTTCGGCGTTTTCAATCAATTACGAAATTTCCCGGTATAAGCATCGGGAATACTTGTATGCTACAGACAGACATTTATTACAAATGCAATAAAAAAGTTTCTTTCTTACAAAACAAATTCAACTAAATTGCTTACATACATCCAATTTCGAACATAACAAATTTAGCTTTCGCGGTATTAATTTCATTTCTTCCGAAAATTACTGATATCTATCACCGTAATTAATTCGTAAAATATAAGATCATTACATTATATGGATGTCAGTTTCCGATAGATTCAGAGCATTATCTCATAAACAAAACAGAATTGCATTAAATGGATGTTTGTCACTTCCACCGTTTATGATCAGATGAACTTAATATTGAACAACTATATAATTTTCTTTTTATGGCCATTCTTGTTCGTAAACATATTTAATTTTATTATCTTGCACTCAGCATTGCCTTTTAGTGGCTTATTTTTATAATACCAGACTTGTTTCTACCATCGTGTAACATTACCAGTAGAGGTAACTGTTCTGTCCCAAACTTATTAGCTGTGGGTAAATTCATAATCATAAGAGTCTGATAAAAATACCTGGACAGTCTTGCTTTTGATATAGTTTCTATTGTCTGAATTGTATACACAAGAAAACTGTAAACATTTCATATTTAGTATTGCCAATTAAAGTGTTTTTTTATAATCTTTACAGCTCAATCTATGATGTGACCGGTTGTCATAACAAATGAGGGGGTATGTAACAATAGTGAGGATTATATGTATCAATTTGGTGGATATCTTGCAAAATCTTGCTGCTTGCAAAATTACTTATATGTTATGAAATTTCGTGGATTGAGAAAACACAAGAATACTCTTTTCATGTAATAATTTGAACAGAGGTGCCAGGAAGTTCAATGCACGCATTCTTATATACGTCGCAATTTTAAAACATGAAAAGACATACAAAAATGAAAAAAGAAATGTTCACTATAGGGACAATGAAAGAAATGATTCCTCAGAGAACGATTGCATGGAGCTTTTTCATCTTCCCCTATACACAAATGATCTGGAGGTTATCCGAATCTTAACGACTCAGCCCGAAATACCGGATCTTATCATGATATGTTTTATTTGTCACTTGAAAAATCATTCAACGGGAATGGAGTAAATGCATATGTGACAAAGTCTCTATACTCGAACTCATTGTAGAACCAACCAATAGCACAATACTTTTGAAGCATTTCAGAATCCATACAGGGAACGTTAGTTAGCTCAAAAATATTGCGTACAAATTGATAAAGAAGGAGAAATTATAATTACAGTGGTACGGGTACAATGGCTGACAACGAAACTAATTTATCGGGGTCAACTGAATATATTTATATATACGTATATAAAATTGATTTCCTCGCAGTTTTTTTATCCAAAAGTAAAGTGTCAAGACAATGTGTCTCTATCCAAAAATGAAGTTTGTCAAAACAATGTGTCTTTATCCCAAAGTAAAGTTTGTCAAAACAATGTGCCTTCACCCCAAAGTCAAGTTCGTCAAAATAATGTGTCATCATCCCAAAGTCAAATTTGTCAAATCAATGTGTCTTCATCCAAACGTCAAGTCTGTCAAAACAATGTGCCTTCATCCCAATGTCAAGTTTGCTGGAATTCTTGATTGATAACATATTTGTAGAATTTTGAGGACAAGTTTTCCAGCAGACTATAGAATACCTATGGGGACTAATTGTGCGCCACTTATAGCAGATTTCTTTCTTTATTGGTATAAAACTAGGTTTATATAAGAACTAGGTCAGAAAAAAACAATAAGCTAGCCAAATCATTTAATTTCAGTTTCTGTTATATAGATGATGTTCTTTCCTAGAACAATGCTCAATTTATGGATAACCTTCAATTTATATACCAACATTAACCCGAAATTAAAGAGAACACTGATACACCATCATCAGCATCATACCTGGACCTATACCTCTACATTGACAAGTATGGACGTCTGAAAACAAATTTTTAAGACAAGCGTGATGATTTCCTCTTTCGGATTATGAACTTCATGGTGTTGCACAGTAATATTACCACATATCTGGCGTATGGCGTGTAAATCTGACAACGCATTCGCTATTGCCGTGCCTGTAGTTTGTACAGCGATTTTGTCATCAGAGCAAAATTACTGTCTCAAAAACTATTACATCAAGGGTATCACAAGCAGATATGTTTTGATCTTGTTTGGCCATTTTGATCTTATCAAGATCTTACCAAGCTCAACACAATTTTGTTAAGACTGTGTAAGATATGCAGTCGTATTTCAAGATAATTGCTTTCAAGGACGATCAAGACCTGTTCAGTTAATCAAGATCTAACAAGATAACTGCGTTCAAGGACGACCAAGATATGTTAAGTTTGTCCAGATCGAACAAGATCAAATCAGGATCTTGTTTGATCTTAACAAACTTAATTCGTCTTGATTGTTCCTGAACGCAAATAACAAGTCAATCTTGACTGATCTTATTACGTCTTAATCGTCCTTTATCACTTATCTTGAAAACCAACTTAAAAGCTAACACTATCTTAACAAAATTGTGTTAAGCCTGTCAAGATCATGATAAGATCCAATTGGCCAAACAAGATCAAAACATATCTGCTAGTGTATGTTCAGTCACTGTTGCAATTGCCACTACAGAAGTTTTACGGTCGTCACCACGATTTGACAGACCGTTACAATGTTTCTATTTCACAAATGAGAACAGATATAGTTGAGTAGATCCAAAGTTTGTTACTGGACTCACTAACACCGATTGCACAAAACCGGACTTTTTGACTGGTAGTGTGACGGGCGCCACACGTTGAGCAGATCATGCTTATCCTTTCGGAGCACCTGATGATACCTCAATTTTAATAGGGGTTCACACTGCTAGTGCTTTAGGTGTGTGACGTTTTTGTTCATATTTTTTATTTGTTTTGTCTTTGCATACAGTCTTAATTCGTTTTGGATGTTAATTGCCGTGATTTTGTATTTATGATTTTAGAATTAACCCTTTCCTCGTTCTTGCTTCGGTATTCGTTTGCCGATGTATTGTCAAAACAATTTGTCTTCATCCCAAGCCCAAATTAGTTAAAAACAATGTGTCTCCATCCTAAAGTCAAGTTTTATCAAAACAGTGTGTCTTCATCCCAAAGTCAAGCTTGTCAGAACAATGTGTCTTCATCCCAAAGTCAATTTTGTCAAAATAAAGTGCCTTCATCCAAGAGTCAAAGTTGTCAAAACAATGTGTCTTCATCCCAAAGTCAAATTTGTCAAAAAACAATGTGTCTTCATCCCAAAGTCAAGTTTGTCAAAACGATGTGCCTAAATCCTAAAGTCAAGTATGTCAAACCAATGTGCCTCTATTCCAGTCAAGTTTGTGAAAATAATGTAAATGCATTGTGACATGTCTCATAATTTAATTACTCGCTTGATGCTGAAAGTAATGCTCAATTATATTGGTCTGCTCGATCAGTTTTATGAATCCACTGGCGATTGGTCCGACTTGTCCTGGTGGGTTAAATGATTTGAAAATAAAATATGAAAAGCGTGAATTTAATTAGTGATCGGAAGTCTTCATATCCGACAAACCCTCTAACACTTCTATATATAACTTTTTAATTGAAAGAAACTTCTGATGTTTTCAGGATGATTTATTAAGTTACCTCCTTGTTCAATGCAGTTTATATGGAAACTAAGAAATGTTCATTATCTTTGCTGTAAACAACGACAAAAACATATTTGAATTGGCTCTTGACAATTATGTTCGGTAAATTTGTTATTACTCCAATGTTAAAATATTCAGCAAAATTTTGTACAAACACATTATATCACATGCTTCACTGAGACTAAAATGATACTCTACTAGAAAATGTAAAGCTATTGAAAAAACGCTACATTTAAGCCACACTGAATTAAGTTTGAGAATACGTAAGCGAATAAAATACTCTTCAAATGACTACGATTATTGGTGAGATTTTATTGCGTGTTCTAATCTCTGGTCATTATAAAACACTTAGGGTAAATTAATGTTTGGTATGCATGTTTGTGCTGTTCTTTTTTCTCTGTGTTTCTCCTCATATCCTTTTTTTACGGAATTTTTTAAAAATGTTCTATATATAGTTTACATTATATTGCACTCAGTTTTGAGAACATTTCTTTCCAGTCAATACATCAAACTTTTTCATAACTTTACAAGTAAAATCCATGATATTTCAATGCATGATATTAATATATATATATATATATATATATATATATATACCCGATTAGAATGTCTTATGTCGTACCAAAATGATACTGTCAATACTGTTTTATATGGACCAATCTTTATTTGTCATAAAATACATGTTTGCCAATAAAGCATTAAAAAAATATTAATGTTTGGTTTTATATACTCTTTGACCCCTTGCTGAATTTGAGCAGATTTAAACAGAACAGTTTGGCAAGTCAGACGTACTACCGTAAGAATACCATACCATTAACGTTGTGTTATATAAATACCTTTATTTAAAATTCTATAAATTTGTATTACTTCAAAATACCTGAAGGTGTTTTTAAATTTACAATGACAAATGAAAATATTAGATAAGAAAATATGTTATAAAAACGCAGAATTTTCCAAATGAAAAAAATTGATATAAATCTACTTTATATTTTTTAAATGTGTTAAACAATAGCAGTAGATGATGCATACAAATATGTAGTAATTATTACCACCCATTGCAACAGCATGGAAAAAATTTTGATTGTAATTCTATTGATTGCCACTAGTGATCTGTTTGTAAAGCTGAAAATCAACTTATAGGAGACGGCTGATTAAAGATAATTTACCTAAAACAGGAAACAGCTGATAGAAAACAACTAACCTAAACGGTTTGACGAAGGTAAAGCTAAAGCCAGTTCATATAAGAACATAGCTTACTATTAGAAAATCAGTCGTTTAATCTGTGATTGTTTTTGAAATTCAAGATTTTGTTACTTTTCTTAATGGTCCAGTGTCGGACTAGCATTAAGGTTCTGCACAACATCATCGGTGATTCTAACTCAAAGTCCACAAAACTGAGTCATCGATCCAGTGCTAATAAAGCAACAAATGAATAAAAATGCAGTAAATGAAAGTTCTGTAAATATCTCTCCTTAATTTTCTAAATAATATTGGGGAAAGTGTTTTCTACCGACTTAATAAGTCAATTAACAATAACTTTGAACAAATCATCCCCGGAAGCCATCCAAGAATTAAAAGAAAGCAACTGCTGAAATTGTTATAAGGATTTTTTGTCGTGAGTGTAAGACAGGCATGTGTTACTAATTCAAGTACTGAAGATACATCAGGTGTTCTATCAAAAAAAATTTCCATGCCTTTCGATTGAGTTGATTGATATTAAGATATCACAAATCTGACTGTTATGACCAAATGTTTCAGTAAATGTGAGAGGAGTACGTACAATGTTATTGGAGGAGTAGTTTTTCAACACGGTAATATAAAAGCTTAAGCTTAAGGGATGTAAATACATTTAAATTCCAATACTCTAAAGCCTTCTTTACATTTTACCTGTATTAGAGTTTTATGAAAATCGTTTCAAAACGCATTGGCGTTATTGAAATGCGTCCATTGATCAGAAAGGAATTGTTTATCTTGTTTATTGCATAATTATGTGTTTGTTTTCATAAGGTATTACGTCACTTTCACCAACAGTTCATCTACACCATGGCCGTTATTTTTAGTTGAAGACGAAGTTGGATCATCCAGATCAAACCACAGACTTATTACTTAAGGTTGAAAATCAATTGCAGTAACAATTCACAGTAACTTCGGTGTTGCAAACATTTTGTTGATTACTAAACGATGAACAAAATGGCAAAGTAGAATTGATGGGCCTAGATAATTGTATATGTATACAATCTGATATTTAGGTTCCTCTTGTCATTTGTAAGCGTTGGCAAAGGTCTGTGTAATTAATGACAACCTTGTTTTTTTATTTACAGGGAGTAATACAATTTCTTAAATTTTACAAGTATTGATCTTTGACACGTACTAGTATTTGTTTAGTGCAAGCATAAACGACCTAACAGTACTGTTAAAATCCAAACTCTGATAATGGCATTCAACAATATATGAATTCTTATTAATTAAATCGTCAAGCGGATGGTGAACAAATAGAACAGAAAGCGTAAAATCGTACATCTTAAAGCTTTAATCTGAAATTAAATATTTTTTCTATATTTGAAAGATTTTGATGAAATTATCGTTAAAATGAAACTTATTAAGTAGAATATTTTTTTCGAGTGTATAACCATTTATAAGAATTCGATTGGTCAATTAAATCCAGAAAAAAAACCTTCCAAGTCAAAATTAGGCTTGGTTAGCTTCCGAGGTTTTTAAACATAGGGTATCTGTTGATGGAATAGAAGTGAGGAAAGGATTGATGAGAACAGTATGTATTTTGCAGACGACCATGCATGAACGCAATATGGAATTAAATTTAAAACAATACCCTAAAAATGTAACACCACGAGCTTGGGAGGTACAAAAATATGCTTCACACGAGATATAGTTTTTTTCTTTTTTTTTTTTTTTTTCTTTTTTCACTTACTTTTAACAGAATTATAAAATTATGGTAATTAACGAAGACACTTTGTTTAATTTTTAATTTTCACAAAATGACCACTATATAGGATACTTGTTTATTGATTGTCTATACTAATTACCACTTGTTCTTATTAACAAAGCACAACACGTCCCTTTTAATTAGCTGACATAGTTTTTTTTTAAGTTTACTTAAATCTATTAATTTGCAAAATGGGTTTCTTGGTCATCCCTTAAGTTGTGTCACAAATACGTTAATGGTCTATTCAGAGCAATTTGATTAAGTAGAAGTCTTAATAATTCTGTCATTTTAGTCAAATTAACCTGGAAGAATAGCAAAATATCATATTGCTCTTTCTATAAATACATACTAGTAGTAATTTTTACCGATAATGGAATTCTCAGCAACAGATGCAATGGAATTTGAGATTTCCATCCACTGTTTTTGTAGGTTTATTTCAGATATATGTTTCTGAAGCAATCGATAGATTTTGTTTTAGTTAAACATACATATATATAGTTTTTTCAAGTTTTCTTTCTTGGAGTTATGTTTTGTCTAAAACGTTATAAGAGATTGATAATTCGCTGTTGACACCGTTCCACCTAGATGTAGATATTATGTTCGTATTAGTACAATGCAGTCACACTAGAACTATCGATCATCTTCCAACATATTTATAGCAAAGAGTATTGCATGTTCTGGGTATTCAAACTTTAATATATCTTATTTGTCTATATCCTTTTTTTAATCTCGTTTAAATTGACCCAGTGCCAAGGTACCGAGTCAAGACCATTGCGGTCCACAATTTTCCACTGATTTTTTACTTGCTTTGTCTATTTGGCTTTTGGACTTTTGTTCTTGACAATTCTGTTTGATAATTTTGTTATTACTACAATGTTATGGGATGAAAATTTATATATGCTCGACACTGTAAAGAAAGACTGCAATTGTTTTTTTTTTCTACTGGAAAACAGTAGGGTGCATTTTCTTTCTTTGTTTTTGCAGATATCCCATAATTAATTTGCGATTTCATAAATTATGCATTGTGAAAGAACAATTACCAAAAATAGTTTCCTAAACGGCAATTTATATAAGCTGTTAGTGGACACCTTATGAATTATTATTGTAAAATTTTACATTCAAAGAACTAATGAAGTACTGGCGTTTTTTGTTCTTACCTTATCTAATAATTAACTGATTGGGTGATTGTTCGACGTCAAGTGAGCAATAATCCATATTTTGGGAATTAAACAATTAAAAAGAATTAAAAGAGATTGAACAAAGGTAGTGCAACAACCGGGACAACGCATTTGTATTACCACAGGTAAAGGGATAAACAGGTAAAAATGGAAAGTTCAAACTTCTTTACTGATCCCAAGAGCGTTGCATTTTTTGGAAACACATAGAAGGAACCTTATATAACACATGTATCATGCAGTTTGGCTTTTCTCCTCACATTTTTAAGACTTAATGGACTAATAAAGGAATATGGAGTAAATGTACATGGGACAAAATCCATATAAATTCATGGTAAGATTATACGGAAGAATGGAGGGGACATGTGAAATCTTATTTTTATCTCGTGGCCACGAGATCCTATCTCGTCCTCGTGACATTCTAAGTCGTGGCCACCAGATGGCTATGTCGTTCCCAAGAGATGCCTTCTCGTTCCAAAGACTTACCAAGTTGTGGCCACACGATAGCTATGTCGTGGCCACGAGATACTAAATCGTTCCTACGATATACTATGTCGTGGCCACGAGATACTATCTCGTTCCCGCGATATACTAAGTCGCGGCCACGAGATAGCTATGTGTTCCAATGAGATGCTATCTCGTTCCCAGGACTAACCAAGTCGTGGCCATGAGATAGCTATGAGATACTATATCTTGGCAACAAGATAGAAATATGGTGGCCAAGAGATACTAACTCGTTTAAACGATATACATAGTAGTGGCCACGAGATAGCTATGAGTGTGACCAAAGCTAGCTGTTGAAGGCCTCATGGTATATAAGTTTCTCGTGGCCACGACTTAGTATGTCGTGGGAACAAGTTTGTATTTCGTGGCCAAGACCTTGTATGTCGTTGGAATTAGTATCTTGTGTCCTCGAAATAGCTATCTCGTGGACACGAATTAGTATGTCGTGGGAACGGGATAGTATCTCGTGGCCACGACATAGGTCTCAGATACCCTTTTTAGTGCCCCAAATGCTGAGTTAAAGAGTGCGTCAAAAATGTGTGCATGGTTATGATATGGTTGATTTAGATGTCATTATTGTAGTGGTGGGATTATGTGAACAATTTTATTTTATTTTATTAGAATGATAGTATATAAGAAACAAGTCAATAAAAAGTGAATTTATTCATTACAGTATGTTGTTAGCTGTTTGTT
Organism: Modiolus philippinarum; assembly: GCA_002080025.1. Taxonomy (NCBI): domain Eukaryota; kingdom Metazoa; phylum Mollusca; class Bivalvia; order Mytilida; family Modiolidae; genus Modiolus; species Modiolus philippinarum. Next base: position 169,205 of record MJUU01018654.1, read on the forward strand.
ATGATCACATGACACACAGCATGGACGGTATAAATAGCATGTTCTACAAATGGTGTGAAAATGGATGTAAGTGTTCAGTGTATTTCATCTCGAAATGTAATCCTTAATGATATCCTTTTTTATTGCTAGATCCAAATTGTTTGTGAAGGGCTTTCAGGCTAGCATAGTGGTTATGCTGGTTCATAACGTATACGTTGAGGGGGGACTTGTATAATGGCACTGTTTTTGCAAATTTTTGCAAATTTTAGGGTTTTTTCAACTTTTGCAAATGTTTCCATGGATACATACAGCACATATATATTTTCAAAATGACTTAGATGTCTATGCAATTTAAAGTATTTGTTCCAAGGATTCCAAAGAGGTATATGTTTATATATCTGTCATTTCAAACGTTTTCAGTAATACTTTGCAAACAAGATGTAAATCTTTGAAAAACAGACACATGAGCAAAATCAAAGCTAAACGGTTACATGAGACCATAGCTATCTCGTGGCCACGGCTTAGTCAGTCGTTGAAACGAGATAGTATCTCGTAGCCACGACATAACTTTCTCATGGCCAAGATTTAGTACTTCATTTAAATGCGTTAGTATCTCGTGGCCACGACATTGCTATCTCATGGACACGACTTAGTATGGCGTGGGAACGAGATAGTATCTCGTGGCCACAACATAGCTATCTCGTTGCCATGACTTAGTATCTCGTGGCCACTACTTAGTACCTCGTGGCAACGACTTAGTATGTAGTGGGAACGGGATAGTATTCTTGGCCATGACATAGTTATCTCGTGACCACCACTAAGTAAGTCGTGGGAACGAAATGGTATCTCATGGCCATGACGTAGCTATCTCGTGTACAAGACTTAGTATGCCGTTGAAACAAGATTGCATTTCATGGCCACGAGATAAAAATAAAATTTAACGTGTCCCCTCAATGCTTCCATAGATAAGCAAATGGAACAACACTTTCATTGTTGTTCTTCATCTTCAAGTCACCATAAGGCCTTCACTCCTACTTCCAGTCGGTCCCTTGCACCGGTTTAAGTGGAATTCACTCACTTAATGTTGAACAACGCTACATCCAGCCCCCGTTTTACATCTTTTTTGTCATGGATGAGGGGTTGTCAACAAGCATACCGTATCGGGCAAAGTACTCTTACAAACACTGTCATCCGTTGCCAAACATAAGGAACTAATAGACAATACAACATATAAACGATCACAGGGCACTCATCCAGTTTTTTGCAAGAAAACTTGGCAAGTAAGATCGGGAGATGAGGGCATTATATATACAGATGCCTTAATTTTTTACAAAACAAGAAAATTAAATGTTGAATTTTGATAGTGCATTCATATGCGAAATTAAGCATTAACACGATTATTTCTAAATTACAATCCATGCAGCAAATAAACCAATTATTATTAATACCAAATACCACTAAAAAACAAAAACAAAAACAAAATATTTGAGTTGTCTAATGTTACAAAAATACATTTCTTTTAATTTCACTTGATGTTTTCCTTAAGTTATTTTTTTAAATAGATGCATGTTGATGAAATATTTTCTCATTTGAAAATTATCAGATTGCCTGTTTCATGTAATTGCCATAGTAAAATGCATTTTAAGGGTGATTATTGACTTGAGTGAAAATGTTGTTCAGAACGACTCTCAGTGTTTTCAAATCGATACTTTTGTTTCAAAATGCTTATCCTTGATTTCCGGAAAATAAATCATTCCATAATTTTTTTTTGAAGTCGTATAAATCATTCAGCTTTAAAGAATTAAAAAACAAATTTTACTGAGACTCCATTCCCATTTGTTACAAAACAAACAAATAATTACGATACCGATTGAATTAAAACAGTAACTTTATATACTAATGCAAAAAAATGTACTAGGTTCTTGATCCTATGTTAGATCAGTTTGAAACAATTTCTATAAATGCGAATCTTCTACAGATACAGTGACTTTCTTGAAAGAGTCCGGTTGCTCACAGATAGGCTACTTTAACAAGTGTATGTTACCCAAAACTTGAAGTCATCCCTCCAGACGTTTTACGTCGACATTACCATCTTGTAGACCGCTATGAGATATCTATTTCCGAGATGACAACAGACCTTTCCCTTTTAAAGCTTAATTGTTGTTTTCTATTCCAGATTTGGCCTTACTACCGGATTTTCACGGCTGGTGTAAAAAAAGAAGCAGGAGATGCTTACTGTGCCGGTGCACCTGATCTCACCCATGGTTTTCATTGGGTCCGTGTTGTTCATGTTTGTGTGTGAGTGTCTAAATTTTTCTTTTCTGTGCCGTACTCATGTTATGTGCCTGTTTCTTTGTTGTTTCCGATGTTGCCATTTACCTTGGATTTTTTTTCGGATTGACGGTTTGGTTCTCACTTACTTTATAATGTAATGCAGAAGCCCTTTTCACAAAATATCTTACGACCAATTTTAATTGTAAGTCAATATGAAATGTTAAAGACTTACGACTAATTTTCATCGTAAGATTTATAATGCTCGTCCTATATATGTAGTCAGGACCTTTTCGGTTTACAGTATTCCGGTGGCTTTGCACCTGTTTGTCTTTTTACCTTGGATTTCGATTCCTGAGAATAATGAACGGTAGAGGGCCTGTAAGTCTCGTACAATTTAGGAACTTCCGGGATAAAAAATTGTACCCGGAAGTTACATTTTAAAGAAAGATATATGACGTTTCAAACGAAATTTGAATGTCATAGTCCTCAGACGTCATGTTTTGGCGGGAAGCGTTTTCGAATTGCCTGTTTATCGTGTATTCTCGTGAGTTACATGACGAGACTTACAGACCCTAGTGTTATTGTTATTCTAATTCTAATATAATGCCTTGTTTTATTAACTTTATACAGTGAAAGGTGGAAATGAATGCTTTGGTATCGGTTAGCTTCGACAGAAATGTATTCTTTGCCCCTTGATCACTTGATCATACCTCCTATGATAAAAAATAACTTGCAGTGCATCGTCAAATTAGCAAAAAAGAGTAAACTGGATCTGAACTGTCGAAAAAGCATTCATAATCAATTAAAATTGCTCCCCCTCTGTTAACTTGACTAAATATAAACTGATAAATGTGTTCTATCGTCATCTGAATGCTTCAAGTTTTTTTTTTTTTTTTTTTTAATTAATAACTTTCTTCTTGAAAAAGAATTACCCAAAAATCCCGTTTCTGACCTTGGATCGATTCACTTATATCAATTTAACTTTTATCGACATAATACATCAGATCTTGAATATTGCACACGTGACAAAGTCTCTATAAATATACGGTAGAACCAAGCAATGGGATAACGCTTTTATTTTTCTTGAAATTACATACCACAAGGAATTCAATACTGACGTTGCTCATACATGTACCTCATAGTAAGTTAAGACACCTACTAATACCGGTTTCAGCGCAATTCATTACCAATTGTCGAGCAATGCTTCATCCGTGTTTTTATGACTCTATTGATGTGGCCATTGGACCGTCGACAAATATAAAATTAACTGACATTGCTCTTACAGTCACTATCATTCGTTTGCCAACCAAAGCACAAGGGGGCAAGTGTCCAAAGCTCCTGAACAACTAATATATAGACAATCACAGGGCACCCATTACGTCGATTGGCATATAAAAAAGTAAGATGTTGGTACTTTAAACAGTAGGTGGTCAGAATAACATTTTGAATTACAAAAAATATAAGATTCCAAAATTTGAAAGCATGATGGTATATTCATATGATAAAGTCTCTCAATCAAACTACACCAAACTGAAATATATAGAGAGCAAACAGTTCTAGAACTTGGAATCTTTTTACGGATTCCACACTGCAGCAGATACAAGCATTAGTTTTAAATAAACATTGAACGGAATATTGAGTAATTGCATATAAGACAAAAATCTTTTCTGTGGAGGCGGGTTGTTGATCTGTCTACAGTATATATACCGAAATTACGAAGTCATGTCAGTTGTGATTGAAGAGCTTTTCAACAGCGAAGATTAATCGCATTTCTAAACCTTTGGAGATTTTTCTCTGTAGCATGAAATTTGTTTAAGCTATTATAAAATAAAACCATAGCATCAGCTTGGGCGTGTCTTACCTATAACGACGATTTTCGTAGATTACAGTTTACTAAAGCTAAACTTAATCATGTCAAATGATCAGAGCAGTAGTGAAACTATAACTTTTGTACGTGCATAAGTCATCCGTACGTGTATAAAAATACATGTATGGTTACACGCTGTAAAGTTAAGTATTAAGATATCGAAATAGTCACCTGCAGTGCTAAAATATTTTGCTTCTTCACTGAGCTTAGTTGGAGGTATTTTCTCTGCATGTGGCCATTTCGACAACTTATTCCTCTTCAGTGCAGTTCAGATTTTTCAAGTTTCCAAAGAGAATCGGTTTTCGGGTCAGAAACGAAGTACTGACTATTTGGTTGGTGAATACTATCGGGGACTAATAGTCCACTAGCAGATGCATCGATGTAGTGGTAATGAATAACAAATTACCGAGGTAACTGTAAATTTGAAATTTGTTTCTGCATATAACCATGTCGCATATGGCAGAATCAGGGGTAATTTACTAATTTGTATAGCGGCCATCTTGTAACTCTTGCTTGTCGGCCATGTTTAGTTGAAATGCATATGGGAGATATTGAAATTTTGCAAATTTATCTAATAATACTCTACAGAACATATTTGTCCGCATCTAGCAAGATTCTGCACATTGTTTACGTCTATTCTATACATAAATACTTAACTGTAATAATGAAATTTTCCGGCCAACTAAGTTTGAAATTCGGAGCGGGAACATGACATTTTGACTGTAGAAACCATTGTAAAACTGCCGAGTAAGCTATCTATGACAGAAAAATACACATCAAAGATAAATATGTAGCAAATGTGTCTGCAAATGACTGTGAAATATAACTCGCATAGATTCATAAACAGATGTCCCTTTGAAACTTACTCAAGAAAATTCGCGGCCAAATTAAATTGAAAATGTGTAATTCCGAGTTTTCAAGCGACGGGAAATCCGTCTACATACTGGTTTTAACCACATTTTCTATGTTTAAAAATTCCCACAACAAAAACTTTTCATAACGGAAAATAACATTAATACAGTACTTTTAGAAAAAAGACGGGGGAGCATGAAAATAATCCGGAACACTGAGATGTACTTTCAAAGTTAAACTTTTAATAAAGGGAAGTAAGTCACCAAAAAGCGGCGTGGTCACGTGATTTTATCTCATGAATAAAATGCCCCCGATTCTTCCTTTTTGACAACTTATGTAACTTCAGAGCATATCAAATTAAAACATTTGGAAGAACACAAACCAAAAATGTGTATTCTCTGATGCAGAACAAATAACCAAAAATGTGTATTCTCTGATGCAGAACAAATAACTAAAAATGTGTATTCTCTGATGCAGAACAAATAACCAAAAAATGTGTATTCTCTGATGCAGAACAAATAACCTAAAATGTCTTAAAAAAATTAATTCATGTAAAGACAGAGCTATTGAAGTGGGGGATACTAGTGCGTTTTAAGCATTTTGCAAGATTGTGCAAGATGGAGAAATCTCAGGCACTCAATAGTAAGATATTTTTTAGGTCCTTACCATGACGCCGATAACGTGATAGTGTATTTTACGTGTAATTCTTACCTCAACATTGGGCTAAAATAGATACTGGCTTGTCTCAAATGTGAGAAATAGGTCACTAGTAAAACAAGTAATCTTTGATCCATTGTCTGACCTCTACCGGTGCACCTGATCTAATTCGTGGTTTTTATAGGGTCCGTGTTGTTCATCTTTGTGTGTGTGTGTGTGTGTGTGTCTTCATTTTTCTTTTCTGTGCCTTACTCATGTTTCTTTGCTTTTCCGATGGTGCCCTTGGATTGTTCGTTTTGGATTGACGACTCGCTTTCACTTACTGTAAAGATATTATTTTCGTAAATAGATATTTACGAGTTGACACGAGCCAATATGCATACATGCTCGTCTTACACTCAAGAGTGTAGATTCAACTGATACAATTGTGCATAAGAGCCAGTCTGCATTGTAGTAGGTAGATTAAAATGTGTGTTATCTGTTTAGAAGCCATATCATTATAGGTGGCTAACCAGAGATTTAAGGATCCCAGGTTCAAACCCCATTGGATCTTGCTCTCCCTTTACATTTGGTGCCAAGCTTAAATTCACTCTGATTAAAAGGTACCTAATCAGATCAACTGCTATACTACTTGTCAGAGCTGTATATTGCAAGAATGATGACTCATTAAGTAGGAGTGTTTGATTGGTTCGAATATCGATAGTGACATACTCGAATGGCGAAATGGCCATATGCAGAAATAACACCGCCAACTAAACTTTATCTCTACTTTGTGTCAGAGTCGTATTTTGCAAGTATGATGAGTCTTAAAGTGGGGGATATGTGAAATGGTTCGAATATCGCGAGTGACATATGCAAATGGTGCGCGAAAAGGTTAACGTTCTCAAGTTATAAATTACGGAAGAAATGGGTATATGATTTTACTTTTAATCCAAGTCAACGATTGCAATGTTTTGCATTTATGGGAGAAACTCTAAGTACCATCCCCCAATTTTGCTTTGCTTCGTTCAAAAAATAACAGAATGTCTTACAGTGTTGAAAAATATATATAGATCTTAAATTATGTAACGTCTAACGTGCAAGAACATTTAGTGTAAGTTTTGACAGACCAAAACAAAAAACGGAGATGACAATACATCAGGGAATATTTGAAAATATTTACTTTTTTGTCTTCTGTGAACTTTCATGCGATATGAACATGCTTGACTTTTTTGTCGATATTTATCATTTGCTTTCGCTCTAGGTAAAATACTTGTTACTGGGTCAACATGTGTTAAATTAGATATTAATTCAAACTCCTATGAGTTATTTCTTAATTTATGTATGGCATGTTGAATACCTTTCTCCTTCCGTGCAATAATTTTGCTGACCTTGAAATAAATATTAAAACTGTGATATCAATTTCAATGCTTGAATGTGTAGACATATATATAGATCCGATTTAGAATAATCGTGGGAAAATCTTTTATATTACCATGGAGGCCGATTGGTGATGCGTGTAAGGTGAAGAAGTCACGTCAATTGTGACTTAAGAAATTTTGAACAGGGAAAATTAATCGTATTTCGAGTTCTCACTGCTGTCGCTTTAGTTATGTGGCGTTCTTTTTCATTTTTGTTTATTTGTTTTGTCTTTGTTAAACTGTCTCAGTTCCTGTTGGAAAAGAATTGCCGTGATTTTGGATTTATGATTTTAGAATTCCCCCTTTCCTCATTCTTGCTTAGATATTTGTTTACCGATGTATATCCTTTAAGTGTTTTTTGTAACATGAAATTTGCCTTAGAAATTACAACACAACAACAAAAGTACCAGTTTTGGCGTAACTAACCTATAACGATGCTTTCCGTAGATTTAAATTTACTGAAGTTAACTAAACTACGTAAATTGAGTAGAGTAGTAGTTAACTACAAATTATGTACCTACATATTTCAACCGTTCGCGTATAAAAAATACATGTATAGTTACATATTAATGTGGTTCGGAAGTATACCGCCATTTTGATTTCATATATCATGCTTTGATTGGTATTTTTCATTTAAGAAATAAACAAACATTTTAAAATTTAAACAAAGGAGGTAATTTCAAAAAATATCTTACGTAGAAATCACTGTGAAAATTTTGATTTTGAGAAAAAATTACATAATAAGGTCCGCGATCCCCATTTTTATTTTGAAAACTTTATTTTTAGAAAACTTAATACAGGGGCTAGCAATATAAAAAAATCAATTCTCATGTATGTAGCTTGAATATTTTTTTAAACGATAATTATCCTTTACATTTCAACTAAAAAATCCTCATTTTCGTTGAAAGAATGTGAGTTTATACGGTCCTGGACCCCTTATTTTTATTTAATTGTTTGGAAGTTAAATTTTTAAACTATTGAAAAATTTTGATGGATCTTGCTTTTACCCACCAACTTTAAGGTGTCGATATAGCCATCTACAGTACTCAAAATATTTTGTTTTCCCCAAACTTAGTTTGAGATATGGTTTCTGAATATGGCCATTGCGACCACTTATGTTTCTCCGGTTCGTTCAAATCAAAATTTTTTGGAAATCTGTTTTGTGTCAGAGTCGTTTATTGCAAGTATGATGACTAATGAAGTAGGGGATGTGCGATAGGATTCGAATATCGATAGTGACATACTTAATTGTGCGTGAAAATGTTCAATGTTCTAAAGTTATAAATTAAGGAAGAAATAGGTAAATATTTTACTTTTAATCCAAGTCGATGATTGCAATATTTTTTCATTTATGAAAGAAACTCTAAGTACCATCCAAGTACAATGTTGAAAAATATTACGATTTTAAATCATCTGTGTTCAAAAACATTTAATGTAAATTTTGACAGACCAAAACAAAATGCAGAAATGAGAATATATCAGGGAATATTTGATAATACTTACTTTTTTGTATTATTTGAATTTTCATGCGAGACGTTAATTATATTTTGCTAGGAAAGTCAGTAATACTATGGACTGCTTAAAAATAATTAACCATGCTAAAAATCTAAATACAAAAAATCATTAAAGCACTTCAACAAACATCAGCCTTCTATTTCGTAAAATATGTCGAATAATCACGACATTCTGGATTACAATCTTTAGAATTTAACACTTGCTAGTACAGCATTCTCAAATACACAATTAAACCATTGAGGTCAAAATATGAGGTTAAATATTGTATATCTAGTCATAACTTTCCTTCTTATGATAAACATCGGTCGGTTATCTCCCAATACCAAGTTTGTTTTCTATGGTTCAAAGTAGAGATAATATCAAATAGCATATCAATTGCCTCTTTTGATAAATTACAATAATATCCACTTTAACTATATATAACAAACTTTATACAGGGACATAACTGACCCATTTTCTCATAAGTTGCATTTTTCGCTTAAACAAATGACTGGAATAATTAAAAACTAATGTCATTGCATTCTGATACGATATGATCTTAATCCCGTTTCATTTTCACTTAAATATTAACCAGAAAATGACATTTCCAAGTAAAAACGTGCCCAAATCCTCTGAACTGATTTGGGTACTTCACTGCGGCTCAAAATTTAACAAAAAGGTAGATAAAAAGAGACATCAATATATTTGCAAAAGAATTTTTTGCTTCATTCCATTATCCCCAGTTTTTTTTAGATTTATTTTTCTACAATGAAAATAGAAAACATAGAAATCAGAGGAATTCTGTCATTGATTTATACTTGATAAAATTGAATTGCATTATAATATTCAATTATTTATATGTAAATAAAATATATGGGCAGTTTCCTTCCATATTGTAGTACTGACCGATGTAGCCTTTGTTTAATGATAGTTTGACGCATTGTTATAATGCTATGAAAATGAATAAAAACAAACTTTGATGCTATCACTTTACGTGTATTTACAATAGGCATACTTTCGTTGTAAGGCAATATTATCCATTGTTTTAAATGCTAAACAGAAGAATAAAATAATAATCTAAAGAAGAAAAGAAAAAAAACTACAATGACTAAACAATATGAAAAAGAAAGGAAATTGGGTAAATGTCCAGGAGACAACACTTAAACAACCAAAAACAAAGCATCTAGGGGTCACCGTGTGGTCTTTAAGTACTTTTTCTGGTTGTATAATTTCAAACAAAAATACTATACCTTACGCTTAATCAATCTTAAAGAAACAATTTGGAATAAAATGATTCAATAAGATTTTTTGTCTTCTGCGTAGAGGTTTTTGTACACGGTGATTGATTCATACAATTCTTACAAACTACAGTGTTTCCGCGCGAAAAGTTATTGTACTGCTTTGTTGACGAGTAAAACAACACAACCACGTGGGTTATTTGAGGCTTGCACAGGGTTATTTTCGTTCAACGTGTTTGCCGATTTTTATTTAACACGCAGTCGTGCTGGAGGATCATTATTCGTCATTTTTTGTGACAAAAAAGTGCACGGGCAATTTTTAAATTCTTGTTCGTTGTAGAACGACATTATATTTCTCGTACGCATTTGTGTAGCACCTTGTCAATCTTTACATAAAATCAATAAATGGCTATATTTAGCACGCTTACTAATACGGAGAATATTTTATACGTGTGACACATTATACTGTGATATAATCTTTAATAGAACAAAATACTTGTGGAAACTGTACACAGAAGACAAACAAATTATCATCGGCTAAAGAGCTAACATTGTGAGTTAGGCTACATTATACGGTGCGGCTTAGCCTTACCGTATAATAAATTTCTACTTGCAGCCTAACTCACTATGTTAGCTCTTTAGCCGATGATAATATATAATGTCGACCGCGCATTGACCGAGAGCAAGGCTGGAGATTGATATGCCTTTCTCGATCGATATAACATCGTATACAAGAGCTAAAGTTTTTATAACATTCATTGAATTGACACACATTACTTTAATATACATAAATACTATTGTCTTCTGCTTAGAGGTTTTTGTAAACGGTGATTGGTTCATACAATTCTTACAAACTACAGTGTTTCCGCGCGAAAAGTTATTGTACTGCTTTGTTGACGAGTAAAACAACACAACCACGTGGGTTATTTGAGGCTTGCACAGGGTTATTTTCGTGCATTTTATTTAAAACGCAGTCGTGCTGGAGGATCATTTTTCGTCATTTTTCGTGACAAAAAAGTGCACGGGCAATTTTTAAATTCTTGTTCGTTGTAAAACGACATTATATTTCTCGTACGCATTTGTGTAGCACCTTGTCAATCTTTACATAAAATCAATAAATGGCTATTTTTAGCACGCTTACAAATACGGAGATTATTTTATATGTGTGACACATAATACTGTGATATAATCTTAAAGGAACAAAATACTTTTGGAAACTGTACACAGAAGACAAACAAATTATCATCGGCAAAAGAGCTAACATTGTGATTTAGGCTACATTATACGGTGCGGCTTACCCTTACCGTATAATATATTTCTACTTGCAGCCTAACTCACTATGTTAGTCTTTAGCCGATGATAATATATATTGGATTGTCCCATTTTTTGTTGGTATTTTTACAGTTTGAAGTATTTCAATATTATTGTGTTCTTAATATACATTTCCTACAAAAATATTTTAGGTATATTTATTTTGGCCATCACAACTTAAGTGGATAAAATAAAAGGTTGATGGAAACATTCAAATCCTTCTGGAGTGTATTGAAAATGACCATTAATGTGGACCCTTTTCCATCATATATAAGGATCTACATTTTGCTTAATTTTTCTCACCAAGTTCCAATTAATATTTTACTGGTATAGCCAATGTAATTGTTTGAAAAATATCTTTTTTATTATATTTTCAATAAGCATTAGTTCAGAACAAAAGATGTCCTTTATTGGTGTGATGTAAAAATTCTGTGAAACTACTGAAGGAAGCAACTGATTCTCAAAATCCATGAAATGAAATGCATCTTTGAAAATTTTTGGACGAGAAGATCTAGAGTTGTAATTGAGGTAACAATGTGTGTCCATGGGTTTATAGAAGATCAAAGTTTTGACTGGTAAAGGGATACAAAGATAATGAAGCTCTGATGTTCGTTATCCTCAAAATGCTTTTTCTGGAGTCCAAATTGCATTAATGCATTAATGATGAATATTTCCACTCACACTCAAAATGAAGTCATGCTTCACTGTAAATTGGTATCCCAAAATCATTATTAACAGAGACTGGTATTTCGTTTGTAAAAAGAGAAGACAACAGATATTACGTCCAAAAACGCAAATCACAGAATGGTATCAGTGGCGGATCCAGACTTTCTGCTAAGAGGAGACCGACCCATAATTTTTTCAAAAGGGGGGGGGGGGGGGGGGNCCCCCCCCCCCCCCCCCGAATCCGCCACTGGGTATAATGCTTCTTGATCTCTATGTACACAATTTCAACATAACTATCAATTATTTTCTCATATTATTTTCAGAGATTTGTTATGCAAGATAGTTTGTTTGATATTTACCCCTCATGACTTTTCGTCGAGGTAAATCTCTTCGTCAGTCTAAAATAGTGCTGGTTGATTATTTTGAGCTTATATTATTACGAGCGTAATGGTTTCAAGGACACATGGAAACTGTTGTCACTAAAATACGGACTTGAGAATGAATCATCTGTAGCACAGATAACCCCACCCTCTTCGATGAAATAAATCATTCAAAATATTTGAGATTCGATTCAAGTGATGCAATAAAGCAAACACGATATCTGCACGCTTCCTCTAAAGTTTCAAAAACTTCTGCTCTACGCTAATTGAAAAACTAACCAATGCAAACTCATGTTATTTCAAATCATAGATGTCAAATCCAAAAACCATCAGGTTACCAAGTTGTCTGTGAACATTACCAGAACATTGACAAGGTTTTGTTTGCAGCTGTCGTATTTGTCTTTATTTCATTATCACTAGTCTTTAAACTTATGTCATACCATCAACCCAGTTTATTGATTCTTTTGAGAATATATAAGGAGTTCTGACATTTATTTACATTTATTGCATTTAAAATGCATTGTAATGGATCAAAGTATTCAAATATTTATATGCATTTTAATGGTATTTGTTCTAATATAATGTATTACGGTGTTTTGTTACATGAGAGACGCCTTTGTTTAATAACAGTTTTATGCATTGATAGAAATATAAAGAAGACGAATAATAGAAATTCTATTTTGATTCTATTTGTTTCTGTATTTTTACAATAAACACGCCTTCGGGTTTGAGGCAATATAATACATTGTTTGAAATGCTACACAGAGGAATAATTACCTATAATATATAGTCTTTGATTCTGATGCTGATAAAGAGCAAAACACACCAATAAGGTCTAACTAGTAAAGCCATAAATAAACTAGGGACGGATCTATTTGCAAGAGGGCGATACTACTTAGTTTAAGTAAAATTTTCTTAAATTGAGATATTGCAAATAAAATCGGGTTTTTTGGCAAGCACAAAAGTACTGACTACTGGCTTGGTGAATAGCCTCGGGGACTAACAGTCCACTTAATCAATAGAAATGGGGATTCAAGATAAAGGATAAGTATATGCAAGAGATGTCACTTGATAAAAAGAGCTGCAAAAATAGTTAAAAATTAGCTTTAACGAAATGTGAACACTTCTGCAACTAAAAGCATGATAATGACTAACATGTATCATAAAAGTATTCAAATATTTATATGCATTAAAATGGCTTTTGTTCTTATATATTATACTACGGTGTTTTGTTACAATAAAATGCAGTTTTATGCATTGTGGCAGTGTTTTTCAATCAATCATAGGCGTTTCCTGTTATCTTTTTTTTATTTGTTTTATATAAACAAATGTTTTGGATTCTGGCAACTTCAGAAAAAATAACAACGCAGTTACTAAATATGAAATATAATACCATAGAATTGAAAATTAGATATAAGTTTAAGTTTGCAACAATTAATCAATAGATTAAGTAATAACATTATAATATACAATAGAAT
>MJUU01018657.1:0-13820 GCA_002080025.1 Modiolus philippinarum
ACGACAGACGGACGGACAGACGACGGACGGACGGACGACGGACGCCAAATGATGGCAAAAGCTCACCCTGGCATAGCCAGGTGAGCTAAAAAGGGAAATCTAATAAATGTTATAGTGGTTTTTTTTATGAATAGAAATCAAATTAAAAATTTATTGCATTACTATTCAAATGGAAAAAAATACAAGCAAATATATAGACATCATTCACATTGTCGTATAATCTTGAATATACATGCATTTATAAGATTGGTGAGCCCAAGATTCGTATAAAAAATAATTTGCTTAGACTTTTATTTACTATTGGTTTTAGGCACCTAAACTCTATTCCATTTAAAAAATGCTTTTTATCTTGAATGATTTCTCATTACTAAATCTGTAATATTGTAAAATTTTATTACTGATCTCAGAAAATTTACATCTACACGAAACCGACAAAAATATTTCTTGCTAATTACCTGACACGGAATACATATCTAAAATATGAGTACAGTTTGTTTTTATGCATAAACCCGTATTCTACCCCTCCTGGTTAACAAATACTGTAATTTTGTGTTTTTGTACTTCCACACATGCAAATTGTATTATTTATTTATTATATATATATTTATCTTCTCTGTAACTAAGCTTAGTTCACGACAATAAAGATTCATATTCATTTTCATATTCATTAACAAATATGTGCGAATTAGTGGGTCCACTAGAAAATCGTGTTTGTAAAGTCGCAGAAAGAAAAGAATATAAATGCTTTAAAAATGTAAGGGATATAAGATAAAAAAAAAAACGTGTTAATGATATAAACCATAATAAAGTAATATTTTTCTGTGAAATACATGCCATATACTAATGATAGTGTACTAAGCACTGCTCGCTATAGTTGAAAAGTAACTATTTGGGCTGTCATCAGAACATTTAGATAAATTGGCAAAGTTTGTGCCTTTCCTGGGTACATCTATTTCCTTTTGGGATTCGGAACTAGAGATGTTTTTTTCCTTCTTTTTTTAATTGCATGCCTCCGAGGTTAGGTAACATTGATGGATAAACATGATATATAACTTTCGCTTATGAATCGGAATTTATCCGACTGTATGCAAGTTTTGTGTATTAGTGTTTGGATGAGAGAGAGAAAGGGGGACTAGAGTATAAACCGCGCCAATACTTCCTGTCATGGCCACAGGTAAGTACATGTTTGTTGATTGGGGGTAATAAACAGGTTTGTTGTTTGTTGGACAACAATGTGTCAAAAATTTACCTGTCTGTGTGTCTTATTATCCCCGCTAATATTATTTCAACTATTTGTAGAGCAGTCTGCTCGTCAGAAATCCATGGTCATAATTTCGCATTGCACCTTTTTTGATATTTTCAAACATCTTTTTTTAAATAAAATGTTGGTTTTGTACCTATATGTGATCAAAATATTTGAACAAAACCAGGAAAAGTATATAATACGTTTTTGTCATACAATTATTTAGTTACACAATCCTGCTTCACATTGATAAAGAAAGTACATGATGGCAAAGGTTGGTATCACTAAGGTCATTAGACATATCTTGACAATTATTATCGAGAGGATGGCAAAATGGCGACCCGCACAACGAAGTCGATCCCATCAAAATATCGATCTCGTGCACTTATCCTTTGGAATAAAACATTAGTATAGATGTATACTGGTTCATTTATACAAATGGAAAATATCAAATTTTGATTTTTTTGCGAATTTTCCCTTTAAACTGCGTTCCCTGCTGGCGGCCATCTTGGATATGATACAGACTTGCCTTTTTTTTTAATGGGGCCACCTATGGACCATTGTGCCCAAGTTTGGTTCCAATTTGACCAGTGGTTTCAGAGAAGATGTTTGAATGAAAAGTTTACAATGGACAAACCACTAATGACAAGAAGATCTCCATGGCATAGCCATGAAGTCAGCTTTAAAGTGATACAGGCATTGAAGCTTAGATGCCTCTACAATATTAACTGAGAAAGATACTTGCATAATGGGCAAGCAAATAGGAATAAATAAAACAATATATATTTATATACAATTATTGTTAAATTGTGAAATAAGTATAGTTTATTAAAGTATATTTGCAAAAAAATGTTAAAATTTGTACAAAAACACTTTTTTTGCTCTTGATTATGTAGCAAATAATTATTTCTAATAAAGTGATAGCAGGGAATTTCTCTTAAACTCAAAAGAGAAAAGTAAACCAAAGAAGATTTGAAAGCAGAATTTAAAGGGAAATAACCCATAACCATATGGCATTGAAAAAAAATTTTTTTTGGTGATAAAAGTCAATAACTACAACACAGGCAGTTGGATTTTCTTCAAAATTTCAGAGTATGTAGATCTTGATATGCTGAACATTTTTCAAATTTACACTTCACCTCTATCCGTTACAGTTTTTGAGATAAAAAATAAAAAATGCATAAATTTTGAAAATTTTATGGAAAAAGGGCTATAACTCTGAGACGGTTTTTCCGATTTTCTTCAAAATTGCAGGGCAGATAGATCTTGTCATTCTGAACAATTCTCCTCCATGTCAGATTTTTGATATCTGCAACGGTTTTGAAGTTATTTGCCAAAAACAGCAATTTACCCCTATGTTCTATTTATAGTAACAGCGGCCATGTTGTTTGGTCCTCGGACTAACCGAACACATTTTTTAAACTACATACCCTGGTGATGACCCAGGCCAAGTTTGGATTAAATTGGCCCAGTGGTTTCAGAGGGGAAGATTTTTGAAGAAAAGTTTACGACGGACGGACTACGGAGGATGGATGCCAAGTGATGGCAAAAGCTCACCCTGGCATAGCCAGGTGAGCTAAAAATGGACTTAAGCAGAGAAACTTAACATGGCCACTAGACCGTGAAATTAAGGTCAAGGAAAAAAGTCACCTACCAAACTGACATGTACTACCCAAGACCAATTTACATACCAAATATTATCAGCCTACCACTTCTAGTTATTGAGAAACGGACTCAAGCAGAAAATCTTAAAATGGCCACAAGACCTTGAAATTGACGTCAAGGACAAAAGTCACCTGCCAGACTGACATGTACTACCAAAGACCAACCTACCACTTCTACTTATTGAGAAATGGACTTAAGCAGAAAACTTAACGTGGCCACTAGACTGTGAAATTGAGGTCAAGGACAAAAGTCACCTGCCTGACATGTACTACCCAAGACCAACCTACATGCCAAATATTATCAACCTACCACTTCTAGTTAAGGAGAAATGGACTTCAGCAGAGAAACTTAACTTGGTCACTGGACCGTGCAATTGAGGTCAAGGTCACATAACGTTATGTCCGTCAGGTAGCACTTGATAAGTACTACCACTGGACCAAATAAGATGTTCCTACATCAAAGGGTTTTCAAAATATCCTGTATTTAGTAAAAGTTAACGCTGTTTCGTCGCCGTAGTCATACTTTGCACGCCTATGTCTCTCTTTCCTCGACTTTCGTCGCAGAAGAGACAACAAAAAACCAACAAATCACTGCCCAGTATTTCACATCAAAATCTTTTAATTATATTCAACAATTTAAATTCTTTTGTGATCCTATTTTATCTTTGAATAGACACTTTAATCCAGAATTGACAATCTCAAATCAGAAATGCGGAACTAGTCCTAACTAGGGCAATCTGGAATGGTTGGCAACTACAAAATAAACCATGTATGTTAAATTTCTATGTTATTTCAATAACACAGAGAAACGGACCTCAACTTCACCAGAAACCTGCCTTAACCAAACATTAGACTAGAACTTACCTGCCAGGTGATTGGATAAGTTCTACAGCTTCCTCTACTCTCTGTCGGAGTGTCTCCTCTGATGTTAACATTAACAGTAACTGAGCTGGTGATAATTCTAACAGCATACCTGTAATCTTTGGAGCTAAAGCCTGCAAAATACCAGTAAATAGGATGATTTAGATACTAAAATCAGAGTTTGCTAACAGGAACTTGTGAACTTAGACTTCTACTATTCCCTTTTGCTACAAAGATTGTAGAGTTATTATAAAATATTGAAATAATAAACAGAATTGAAACAACAAAGCGCAAGTCTTCAAATTATTTCAAAATCTTTTAACTAGTTTGACAGGACTAATGAAGGCAGTCATTCCAGTGACAGCATACTAAGTTCAGCTTTATTTTTTTTATAATCTTTTTTTGAAGAGGTGAGGAATAGGGGATTTTCTATTCATCATTCCTGTAAAGTTTGGAATAATTTAGAGGGAAAATGAAAATGAGAAGAACTAAGTACGACAGAAGGACAGAGGGACACAAAGTGATGGCAAGGAAAATTTTGCTTGCTAAATTTTCACAATATAATTTGAATATTTGTGTTAAAATATCCCTTGTTCACCTGTATGTTCCAATAAATTAAAATGTAAACAATGTTAAGGTTCAATGGATTTCTTTAATTTCAAAATCAACATTGGGTTAATTGGCTTGTATAAAACTTTGCAGAATAATTAGGTAACCTTTCTAGTGTGAAGATCAAACTGAAGATAAACCTATTGTACAATGTATATAACTGGAAAGCTACTTATATTTCTAATTGTAACTACAATCTTGAAGACTAATTTACTAACTCTGTAGTATAGCTGACCCACTGATTGTATTGCACTAAGTCTGGGGTATAGCCAACTCGTGTGTTGTACTATATATAAATGATTTTTGGATAAAGCTTACTTACTGATTGTAATGCACTGACTCTTGGATACAGCCGTTCTCCTAACTGTCTTCTGTATTGTGAGATAGTATCACTGCCAGCGTCTGTTGCTGAGGAGGCTTCTGTTGTTGGAACACTTGGGGTAGTATTATTATTTGATCCTGCAGGATCTGAAGGCATGTAAAATGGGGGTGCATCTAATGACAATGTGGACCTAAGTTCTCTGTCTCGACTTCTACGTCTCTGTATGTTGGCTTGCTGTCTCTGTCTTTCTTTGTCTCTGGACCTAGCCCTCTGTATTAAATCTAAAATTCACAATATTAGAAATTTAAATCTTCAATTTTTTACCAATGACATCTGACATCAAAAATAAATATATAATTGTAAAGAACACGGTAACCTTGGCAATGATACAAAGAAATCAATGGATCATTACATTATTATTTGGTGTTCCTAATGTTCAATTACTGACAACTAACGGGCTCCACATGTGAAGCAGATCATGCTTACCCTTCCAGACCACCTGATGATACTTCAAGTTTTTGTAAGGGTTCACACTGCTAGTGCTTTAGTTTTGCTGTCTGAAATTGAGTTGAATATGAAATGCCGTGTTTATGGATTCTTGATTTTGAAGTTTCCCCTTTCTTCATTTTTGCTCGGAATTCTTTTGCCGGTGTATTCAAAGCCAATCAGAGGCTCCAAAGAGTTAATTCACCTTTACAATACAGCTTCTTACAACTGAGACTTTAAGTTACGGGGACATCACAATATTACTTTTCTTATTCTTTATTTTCCTGTTTCTACACACTACTTACTGTATGACGATGTCTTCTGCCCCACCATGACACCTTCCAATGACGGTAGTTTTTCTTGTGACAAAACAGCCTACAAAATATTGATGAATTTCTCATAAGTTACAAAATGGATTAAATAGCGACTCAAAATATGAAAAAACTTCCATTGTTGTATCACAGTGAAATGAACCTAAATGCAAAACTAAATCAGAGTCACTCCAGCATGAAATGTAGGTCTAAGAGTCAAACTGCCAAGTGGACTCCACATTAATATCAGAGATTTACCTACTGACCAACTTTTACATTTTCTGCGAAATGGATCTAAACCAGAATCACTCAGGTATGAAATTTGTGTGAAAGAATCAAACTGCTTTTTGGACTCTGCAATACTATCAAAGATCTTACTACTGGCCTACTATCTACAGTTTCTCAGAAATGTACTAACACAAAACTTTACTGGATGTACAGAAGGATGGACAAGGGTAACACTATATGCCCCTTCCACATTTGTTGGAGGGGCGTAAAAATACCAGATGCGTACTGTGACTGACAGACGGACATATGAAACCTAACAATATAGCTCCTTTCCACTTAGTAAGGTATTAACAGCTGATTTACATCTGAATTCCTGCCCTTTATTTTTCTTCTTTAAACATAACTTACATTAGCGATGGCAGTGTAAAAACTCCTTGCCACACCACTTCCTTCACCAGGTTCATCTTTAAAGGTGACCTTTGCCCTATGAACTGCTAGAGGCTGACCACTGGTGTTTGTTCTTCTGTTGAACTGATTGTTTAACTGTTTGAAAGACTGTATTATTAACTGATTACGATCTCTCTCCACCTGTAAACAAGAACAAATGGTGAATAAAAAATTTTACTGTAATGGTTCTAGGCGACAGCATGTTTTTAACACACTAAAGAACAACAAAAAATGTGTGCATGGATGCCCCAAGCAAGGACTTCCATTCAGCAACCTTGAAAAGAGATGAACACTGTAACTCATTCTGCTAAATCATTCCTACAAGAGCTGAGAAATTGTCAAAGTGAGCATAAATTGTTCTGAAATTATCAATTAATGAATCAGCAAAAAGGAAGAGGATGAATAAAGATCTAGAGAGGGGAGGCATAGTACTAGTCATCATACATAAGCTGCATTCCTACATACAGGAGCCAAAAAATCTTTGATGACAAGGGCTACGCATAGCCATATATCCCCGCCGCACCAGAAATTTGAAACCCCACATATTTGTGGTCATTTTCAAAGTTAAAAAGGGGCAGAACTCCTACAAAAATATTGAACCAGGGCTCATCTTTGAACTCGGTTAAGGCATCCTTAAACTAAAGCTACTGAGAAAAAATTAACCAAATCCAATGAGAAATAAATTTGCTAGAGTGCTTTCAAGGAAATTTCATAAATTTTCAAAGTTAAAAAGTGGCATAACTCCAACAAAAATATTCAACCAGAACTCATCTTAGAACTTGCTTGAGGTATCCTTGATCTACAGCTACTGTGTAAATATTATCCAAATCCAATAAGAAATAAATTTGCTAGAGCGCTTACAAGGATATTTTATCAATTATCAAAGTTAAAAAGAGGCATAACTCCTACAAAAATATTCTACCAGGACTCATCATCGAACTTGCTTGAGGTATCCATTAACTAAAGCTACTGTGTAAATATTATCCAAATACAATGATAAATAAATTTGCTAGAGCGCTTACAAGGCTATTTTGTCAATTTTCAAAGTTAAAAAGGGGCATAACTCCTACAAAAATATTCGACCAGGACTCATCTTCGAACTCACTTGAGGTATCCTTGAACTAAAGCTACAAAAATATTCAACCAGGACTTATCTTCAAACTCGCTTGATGCATCCTTGAACTAAATCTACTGTATAAATTTTATCAAAATCCGATGAGAAATAAGCTTGCTAGAGCGCTTACAAGGGGGACGGACGCACGGACTGACGAATGGACCGATGCCCGGCATTACCATATCCCTGCATCGCGTTGCGGCGGGGATAAAAATTTTAACATGAATTGTTCTGAAACAATCAATTGGGAATGGCAAACAAGCAGTACATGAAAGACAGGGCTCCCTCCCTCTCCTTTGAACAGGGATGCTATTCGTACTCATCAACACACAGAAATCATCAGATTTTTGATAAAGCAGAATATTACATACATGTACATATAAAGAAGAGACCAGAATGATCTGACCCTAGAAATCTGAGACAGAATCACATCACTGAATGAATAATACATTAAAACAGCACTTTTTAAGATTTTGGTCTTTTTTAGCTAAAAAAACAGTAATGGTGGATTACATGATACCCCGCCACGTTTCACAAAATTTCGAAGTATAAAGGGGCATAACTCCAGAACCCCTTGGACCTCTGAACCCATATTGGAACTCGACCTGAGTTTTGTGGCGAACAAGCTACATACCAAGTTTGAAGACTGTATGTTATTCCGTTCAAAAGTTATCAGTCGGAAACCTTCAGGGGATGGACGGACGGACTGACGGACGGACGGACGGACGGACACACGACTGAGGGTATCACATAATACCACGCCACTACGTGTGGCGGGGTATAAAAATGTCATTCTGCAAAAGTCTAGACCCCCTATAAGAACCTACATGTATGACGAAAGGAAAAATCATCCAATTGACAGTCCAAGAGAATGACAGGAGATTTTAAAAATTTTTGCCTAGTTTGAGGACACCTGCCTATAGATTAGGATCCCTTTTATTTTTAGGAAGGATGGAGAGTCTCGTTTGGCAAGGGGGGTTTCAACAGGAGTGATAACTTCTCATACATGCTAACAAAACATGGGAGATGAAAAGTGGTTACCTATACAGTTAACTCCCCTTGTTGGTGGCAATGGTAACAGAAACACATGCAATTTAAAACAAAGATGAAGTTTTGAATGTTGAATTTTAGTCCTTACCTCAAGAGTTAAGTCCCTTTGTTGTGAGTTCCTTATCTTCTCCATCTCTCTTCTGAATTTGCTCTCCTTGACAGGGAAACCCCCTAATTCGCTGATTACTGAACCAGGCTCTGCACCTACATCGTCACAGAACACACGACCAAACAGATCTAACGCCAGACGCCATCTTCCTAATAATACATCATGTGACAGCTGGTGTCCAATGGGATTCTGTCTGCTGCAATAAAGTTTTAAGAATATTAGCATTTAAACTTCCTAACAATACATTATATAACAGCTGGTATCCATATTTTTTTCAACTAAAATTAATACAGGATATAGAGCTTTGAGTTTTTTTTTAAAGTATTAACATGGCTGGTATCAAGTGAGTCTGTTTTTTCTGGTACCAATTGCATGTTGTGTTTTTATGTCATGCTATTATTCTCCTTTTTTTTAATTCTCTGTCATAATCATTCTTTCCAATAATTTTGTGACATAATTTAATAACTTATCTATTCTTTTTTTTTTTGTGGTCTTTCTTGTAAATTTTTTGTAATGGAGTTTTATATAATTTACTTATGAAAGCCTTTCATATTACTAAAATAACTTAATCAATTATAAGGTAGTATGGTACAATCAAACTCTATATCCTTGAAGGAACATATTTTGTGCTTTGTGAGGGGAGGGAGACCAATGGACCGATTCAGAAATTCAACTTCCGTCCTCGTAAATGACGTTGCGCAAGCTCAGCGTACTCGTAAAATACGTTTTGACCAATCAAGAACGTTCAGAACAATGACAATCCCATAATGCCATTTCATTTCTGAATCGGTCCATTCACCTTACATGTATGTACTGAAATCATGGTATTCTGGAGGACAGTTCAGTTTACAAGGTTTGGAAGACCACTTACGACACAAACAAATTGAAACAATACAGCTTTCATTTTTTTTTTTTTTAATAAAAAAGTATTGTTGGGCTTCTTATGTTGACATATTTTACTGTTGATGAACAAAAATATTTTACATTTTAGTATTAAATCATTTAATCTGATTTTAATTGCTTGTGTTTAATGTATAATGGTCGCTGCTTTGATTGAGACGGAGGGCCCAAATAATTATAAAATGTATGATGACATGTATCATAATGCAAGTAGAATATTTCAAATATGAATCTTTTGCCAAAAAATGTATATTGTTACACCCCTAATGTTATGTTCTTTTTACATGTATAATGAGAAATCAAATTCTAATTAAGTACCTAGCAGCAGTAAATGGCAGCTGTGAGGTAGTCGATGTCTGAGATGTTTCTATGACAACTGTATTTGCAACATTTTCATTGGCTCCAACCATATCAACTGGTCCCTCAGTACTGGTACTTGGTACACTTGCTCCAACACTTCTGAATAACAAGAGCATGCTATTAGCAAGTGATAAACAAGTGTGATTAAAAGATACAAGATTTGATATTGTTAATTTTTCATGATTGTATTGTACATGTCCAAGGAGTTACCATTTTCTGATCTTATTTTCAAAATATAATTATGATAATGATAATAATCAGAGCTTAAAATTTTACACCATCAATGTGCTTTAGTTTTTATTTGTTAAAAGTAAGTACAGTTCTTGCTGAAGCTCAAACTTTTAATGCAGAGGTGGCAATAACAACCTGCTGGCCTGTCTGAGGCAGAATTATTCTGAATAGAGCAGGCTAATATATACTTAACTTTTTATAGAAATATATTAATGTTTGCCCAATGATCGATTATAATTGAAAACTGATTGATTGTGCCCTAAATTTTGTAAACATTAACAAAATAACCGTCTAGATTAATTGATTGTCTGCTGTGTTTACAAATTTCCTGTGGATTTTATTTTTAAATGAATATTTTGTAAACTAGATTCATATAAAAGCTCATTTTTACTCATGTGAAATTGGTTATAAATGCAAATTCTGCCATTCTAAAAACTTCACATGCAGGGCTATTATGCCTCGGGGCATTTTGCGTCCAAACTTCTATGGCAATATTGTTTACAAAGTGCATAAATTCAAAAATTGTCCTTCCAAACTTATTAATCCGTTGAACAAACTTACTCATAAAGGATATAAATACAGCATTGTTGTTAAATCTTTACTTCTGGTTTTTGTTGGCAAAAATATTGATCATCTCCTAAATGCTTTACACCATAACTAAGTTGAAGCAATTTTTCATATTGGCAGTATTGGCATTGAACAATATCATGTTCTTCTTTCATAATTGATGACATTGTTATACCAAATCTATTTAGAAGTATTTCAATTGAAGTTTCATATGTAAGAAGGCTTGATATCATAGTCAACGGAAATTATGTCCTTAGCTAGCTGTAAGTAACTGCAAGCATTTGTCCGGACAGTACCTGTATGTATTGTCTTCATGTTTTATGTACTTTATTGTAAGGGTACTCGTCTTGTAAGTTGGACTTTTTTCAAGTTTGATTTTTACTGTGAGTCTTTTTGTGTATTTTTTTTTTAGCCATTCACCACACATAGGGGGAGGGTTTGGATCCAAGAAAACGAGCCTGTCCCAAGTCGGGAATATGTTGGTGTTTGGCTTGTCCGTGTCTTCTTATAAAATTTTAGTTTCTTGATATTTGGGTTATTGGATGTGGTTTGTTTCCATTGATTTATCCACTTTTTTACCCTTTTGGGGCCATTTAGGGCTTGCTATATGTTGTGAGGTTCCTCACTGTGTTGAAGACAGTACGGTGACCCCTAGATGCTTTTTTTTGGGTCATTTTAACCTGGATATGGGATGTTGTCTCCTTGACATTTAATTTCATACGAGAAAACAGTAGAATTTCTGGCAAATGGTTTTTTCTGATTATTAATCAATGCTTAGCTGGATGACTGTAACCGTTGATTATGAAATTCTATCCTATTCCCATCACTAACATATATATGAATAGCAAATATATTGAAATAATGAATTCAGAGCAAGCTGGACATTTGAAAGAGTTTCCATTTCTGTTTCAATGCTTAAGCATTTTGACCGTAAAACTAAAAATACCACCAACTTTAACGGATAGAATTTATGCATATTGTCAGGAAAAATACACCTACCCACTGGGAGCACTACTGCGGGACTGATTGATACTGCCCTCAGTTGATAGAATTTATATACATATTGTCTAGCAACAACCACTTACCCACTGGGAACACTACTGCTGGACTGATTAATGCTGCCCTCTGTTGATAACACACTACCAGATACAATTGTATCCATGCTACAGGGGGTCTCGTCTGATCGTAAACTCTGTGAACTTTGACCTTTAGATTCGACATCAGACCTATCTACCGAAGATCGAGTTGATAAATCAGAGACTTTGTCGTCCTGGGATGAAAGCACGGATTTAAACGGAGATGAAGATGAGGATGATGATGGCCTTGACATAGAAGATGAAGTTTGTGCTGAACCTGCATGAACAATGACGCTTGCTTGTTGAACTTCAGTTTTTTGTTCCAATGACTGAGTATCACTTTGTGTTAAGTCACTTGATAAATTTGAATCATGGGAAGATAAATTCATTGGTTCATCACTTGAGAACTTATTTTGAAAAGACCCCTCTGACGATTTATTTTGAGAGGGTCCTTGAAGATGCGGATTTGACATAGAGCTTGTTGATGGAATCTGAGACAATGGCTTGACAATTACACTTGTGTTATTGTATGTAACATCAGGTAAAGTACTTCCACTAGGTGGAGCTGTCGTTCCACTGGTTCCTGGTAAACCAGGACCACCTGCAGTTCCTTGCACTCCTGGAACTGGAACATCGGACAATCTTGCAGATAGGGCCATTCTCACAGGAACTTTGTCAGATAAATTCCAAGGTTCACTGAATGCAGGCTGAACTTTCGTCTCACATGAGTTGACAGGCGTAACAGTTTGCCGAGCCATTCCAAATAAATCTTCACGTCTCGAGTTGGGGTGAAGTAAATGTGGTTGATCAGCCAATGGAAGAGCTTCTACTAAAGGAGTCTTAAAAGGGTCAGGAGGAGGGCAACCTAAGAATATGGTTGATTCTGATCGATGGAAAAATGAATGTTTCCGTCCTGTTTTTCCAGTCATATCACTTTCCCCATCAATGCTTTCATTTTCGACACCTGACAAACTATTTCCCGCCATCTCGTCATCGTGTTCTTCATTTTCATTCTCGTCGTGGTCACATGATATCACAGATATGCCATCCCTAATTACGTCTGTGTCAGAATCTGTTCCACTTCTCATATAATAAATCAGGGCATCGAAGACATAGGCTACATGTCGCATCGCTGAAATGTCAAGACTAGGAAGGGAATCAGAATGTTCATCATTGTGTGATCTCATCAGGGACAAAGCATAGTTTAGAAAATCTCTCCTGGCAACACTCCCATCAGCTGCTAAAAATAAAAACAAAGGACAAAAGTGATTAAATAATCATATCAGTGAATACTACAGTATACCAGTGTGTTTTGCTAGTATATTCCTTAGCAAGACAAAAACTAACAGTCATCATTATCTGTAAAATTGAGGTCAAGGTCAAATAACTTCATGTCTGCAGGACCATACTTACTGACTATTTTGATTTCCAAGTTAATTTTACATTACCATGGTCACAACTTTGTACATAAGTGTGTTTGACTAGTATATTCCTTGGCAACACAAAACCCAACAGTCATCATTAGCTGTAAAACTGAGGTCAAGGTCAAATGACTTCTTGTCCGTCAGACAATACTGACCAAGTACTTCCACTGAACTATTTTCATTCCAAGTAATTGTACTATCAGCTATTTGCATCGCCAGTGAGACAATCAAACTTACGTGCAATAGTTCCAAATCTTGCTCTCCTTCTCTCTAATACTTGTGACATCGGATGAGGATCTTCTTGGTTGGTTCTCTCCCTTTGTGTCCTTACATAATTTGAATGAAGTGGATGACTCGGGTTGGAAGGATCTGATGTATTACTGAGGGCTGAACCAAATCGTAGCTGGGCTTCAGTCGAGTCCATTACATCAAATAACCATTCCCAAGTGTGTCTCAAGTTCCATTCAGAGAAAAACTGAAATTTTATATTAACAGAATATTAAAACTGGTTGAATGCATTAAATGGACACAATGCTACAATATTAGTAGGATAGACTAACAGTGCTAAAATAGAAAATTCAGCTTATTTTAATGTAAATGTATTATAGAGTTCTACTTGTGAATTTATCATTTTTTGATTTACTGATAAAAGATACATAGGACACATTTTGTTTTTGATATGGGCTCACTTGATACTGGCCATGATAAAGCCAGTATCTAAAACAAAATATCCTGTATTCCAATTATTGTGTCAGAGCTCACCTGAAGGTCTATGGCCTCTTGATCAGTTATATACAATGTTCTGGGTAGTCCTGGGG
>MJUU01018657.1:20930-45280 GCA_002080025.1 Modiolus philippinarum
AAAAACATGCACATACAATATCACAAATCAAAACATTCATGCACGACATTTTGAAACATACAGATCATTGTATATTCTAGTTATCAGGTTAACAGGTATTGTTCACTTGTAAAAATGGAGAATATCTTATATTTTTAACAAAATGCTGGCATAGTTAAGGCATGGTCAATTAACTTGATGAATACAGTACCTGAAGTTGTGTTAGAAGCAGCCGAAGGCTGTGGTCTAGTCGATGTAGTATCCCTTTGTCTGATCGCCCACTGCATTGTCTGGGGTGCCTGTAGGGTACGCTGTCCATGTGTGCCTATCATAAACATAAAAATATTTTCCTTTAAAATAGGTATAACACTTTTAACAAATGACTGCAACAGAATGCTAAATACCTATACCTGTTACTAAAGGAAAGCTCTACATATTCATGATCAAGTTTTGTTTGGAGAATCTAGTTCAGTTTCAAGCTCCAAGACAGAAATTATGAACCATGAGATACATGTGTACTGTAAATCTAGAAATATTTGCGTCATCTTTTTTTTCACAGTGTGAGATATAAATTTCCATTTTGTGCAGGCTTGAATTTTTGGTCTTCTGTTCAGCTACTAAATCTACCAATTGCTTCAAAATATTTACAAGTCTTGTTTTCATGCTCCATCCCTTTACACGAATATAGCAGAAATAAAACTGCAGTGAAAAAATTAATTTATCCTGCAATGGCTGATTTTATAGACAAATACAACCCTACGAATATTTTTTTCATATTGGTAGGGTATGCTGGTAACTGGCTCATGAATTTGAACGAAGAAAAGACAGGGCGACTGGTTTGAAAACCCCACTACTTTGACGTCACAGTGTAAATTCGCGGATTGCAGGATTGCAGGATAAAAACAATAAACACACATTGTCAGATATATATTTGTTTGTACTCGCTGCCAAACAGGAGAGAAATGATTGGTAATCCTCGCATTTCGACCAGTTTCTAAAGCTCGTCAAATAAATTATATATTTTCCTACAATGTACATATATTGCATATATATTCAAATGTTCTGCAATTACAATGCATTGTTATTTACCTGAAGTATTACATCTTTCCAACTGTTCATCTATAAAATTCATGTCGTCTGCATCATTTGCCTCACTTTGGTTCTCGTCACTTTCATAATCATCTTCTTGGTTTGATGACTCGGGTGAATCCCCAGAATCTTCAGAGAAATGTGCCAGACTTAGTGGTCCTGTGTAATATATACATGTTTAAATCAATGGGTGTTCTATTTTTACATATATGTATTCCCATTCCACATTTTACAAGTACTAATAGTGGTAACCATTGTAACAGGCACATTTTATGCATTTTATTTTATACATTTATGTATATTTTGTCCTCATGTTACACATCGTAAATTGTGTCTGAGTGTATCCAATAAATCTTCAATCTTGAATCTTGTCAAGTTTTCTTTCTGTACCAATCAAGGTAATCCTAGAGGATGAAACTCTTCAGGCATAAATGAAAGTTATTGTAACAATGGGAAGTGTGAATAAACAGTTCACCTATGATGACAGGTAAATACCTTTAACAATGACAAGAGAATTAAGGGTAAAGTGAGAGGTTATCCGCAGTAACCATAAGAACTCGATAAACAACAATCTTCATGGGGAAAAATGTGGATCTCATATTTTCATGAACAAAATATACCGATTTTTTTAAATATTACTGTAATAACTGTCTTTACCAAACCTGTCTAGACTGAACCCTGCATGACCAAACCAGATCCCTGTGTAAACTGTATCCACATGACTAAACAAGAAGCTTATCTAAATCAAACCCTGAGTAAACCTAAGAAATCTGAAGCCCTATAGTATCAATTTCTATTAATACAATACTGAACCTGTGAAAAACTGAACACTTCTCTAAACCAAATAAAATTTCTCCCAAAGGGGTTTGGTTTAGAAAGTACTATGACCACTTACCTGTGCCTGCATCAGAACCAGCTGTTGCTGCAGTTACAGCACTTCTCTGTACACTGACATTATCTTGGTTGCTGTGGCTACTTTCACTATCACTTTCAGACTCGGCCAACAGATCCAAGTCCATGTCACTTTCAGCAGCTCCTAAAAGTAAAGACAGCAGATACAGTAAACGCTATTAAAGGTGACTCTGGAAAGATACAAAAAGATACCTCAAGACACATGCACTTTCTAAAAATAAATCTCAAATTAATTCCCCTTTGTGATGTAGGACAATAATTACATTTCTTCATGCACATCTGCATATTAAGTTATTCCTTTTTGTGATTTTTCATCAAAATCCTTCTAGGTGTAAAAGGAGTTGTGTTTAAGAGAGAAGCTTCTGTGCAGAAAGAATCAATAAAGTAGGTTAAATGGTGGTGTCGGACAATAATTATTGTCCATTCCTTCATGCACATCTGCACATTATGTTCTTCCTTTTTCTAAAGTTTTAAAATCCTTCTTGTGGTTTAAGAGGAGTTGCGCCTACAAAAAGTGTGGTCAAATAGAGCAGACAGACAGACAGGGCCATTCAATAATACCCCAAAATATAACACAAAACAGAGTCCAAGTTAAACTTGATGACATAAAACACATTCATCTTTTTCTTGGAAGACCATGCCCGAATGCATGTAGCTTCTTAAAGACTATGGTACATCTTTACTTACCTTCCTCATGATCGCCTTGACCTTGATCCTGATCCGAGTGTTCTGATTGGTGATCGTCATGATCCTCGCGATCTGATTGGTCATCATCTCTCTCCATTCCATCGACGACTTCCACTTCCTCCACATCGGCAGGGATAATCTCATCATCATCTCTCTCTACTGGTTCCCTGACACTAGGTCGATGTGATGGTAGAACACTGGTGTGGGAGATATAAGATGAACTGGTACCAGTGTCTGTTGAACTGGATTTAGCTGGTAATGGGTCTACATTAAATATTTCTTCACTCCCCTAAAAATAAATATATTGTTAAGTAAAATTCTATTATGAATTGCTGAAGATGTTTGTTTATTTTTTTGTAACATCTTTTCAAAATTAACCCAGCTAGGTCTAGAAAAATTAACTACACTGTTCAATATTTTCATTGTTTTTACTAAAATGTTATATTCTGTACACATGACCATTTTTGCCCTTTCAACCAAAGTTACACTGCAAGGTTTGCCTACATCTATATCGATATTCCCGTGTTGTCTATCGTTTTGTTTTTGTCCTTATTTTGTCTTTCATCAGGCTACTTGATGACAAATATTTGTAGGCATACATTGCCAGATTTTACCTTTTTTCTCATTGACCGCTCCCGACATTTGTTGCTTCAATGACATATTTTAGCTGTGATCGATGTTGCTCAACATTTTTATTCTCTTCTTGTAACCCTGGTGCTTTCAGCTTGATAACCCTGAGCATCGCCCAAGTTGGCACTCCATGGTGGGTGGGGAGCAAGGGAGTGACCTTGATATAATTTTTGTCAAGAATACCGCCTAAGTGCACGCTAGGGGCCTTCTTGATCTCGCTTGAGGGGTGAATATTGTTCACCTCTAGCTGAAGACCCTCAGGCAACATCAAGATGTAGACAGGAATAAAAGCCCTGTCCTTGATAAACTGGAGTTCTCTATGTATCGTGTGCATTTTTGTCACATGTAGATTCACTCCATATCCTTTCATTTTTCCTACACTTGAACTTCGATGGCTGGAACTGCAATAGCTAAAATACCAAGGATGTCTTGAACCTTTTTTGTTGTCTCTTTGTGTAAGTTTAAATATAATTCGACCACGATAGCTTAAACATCCTTCTGACAGGATCTGTTTTCATGCCTTCCTTAAGTGTTCGAGACATCGAAGTTCCATTGTATTTGTAAACAATGCCATAATTGGAAATTTCTTCAAGTTACAACATAAAGTATTTATCAATTTTTTAATTTCTGTAAAAATCATTGAATCGTATAGAACAGTCTTTTATGACATATACATTGTAAATAAGGACTTCTTCCATACAAAAGAGACAGCATACTGTAAACCGGGAAATTTTTGCGACAGTTTTATTTTCGCAATTTTTGCGTTTGGAATGGAAGCGAGAAAAATAAAATAACGTGAATATACTTGTCTATTTTTGACGTCAATGGTCAACAATTTGCCTGCGCGAACTAAAATCCTGTCAATTTACCGTGAAATAAAGACAGCGCGAAAATTTCCCGGTTTACAGTATTCAAATTACAACTGTAGTATTATTACATTGTTTTCATATAAGCTTGAGCCTAACTATAGAGTGTGTATCTTGCAATAACTGACAATTTATCTGATTCTACTAACTGTTTTACCAAAAGACGATGCAGAAATATGAATAGATACAAGTTGATTGACTCTGTTTTCATCAAGAGACACAAAAAACATTATGATATTTAATGCTTTTAAAATTAACTGACCTGCACAGCCTCAATATTTCCAGAGACCAATGAGAATGGAGCTGTGGGTCTAGTCACACCCATTCTAACAGGTGCTATAAGAGAGTTGCCAATCTCACAAAGTTCTTCGATGGCGATGTTGATCAGAGCTTGGAAGGCTTTCTTACATCTGACTAGAGCTTCACATGACTTAGAGGTGGAACTGAAATTAGAAGTCAATATAAGATTATGTGTACCAAAAAGCCTTAATTATTTGTTCATCATTTCTTTTATATCTACCATTAATTGCTTGATTGACAGAACATCTTATTATACTGGTTATCATTTGACAATTCCAATTGCTATTGCAACGTCCAATTTCATTGGTAAGCGTCATGAACAAAGAAGTCATTTTCTCATTACCCATTATGGCGGGTTTCCTGGCTCTTTAACATATCATATTTGCAATTCTTCAATGAACATACCAATAGTCCTGAAGTAACACATATAACAAGTCCTTCTAAACTCCTGTCTTTTATTTTCCGATCAACCAATCAAGATTCTATAGAAATTCTATTGTATACCAATTTGTACTGCCTGAAGGGGTTTACCTTGATACTCCAGTGATGACAAATTGGTATACAAAAGAATTCTATAGAATCTTGATTGGTTGATTGACAAAGAAAAGAAAGGAGTTTTGAAGGAGTTGTTATAGGTGTTACTTGAGGAATATTGGTATGTTCATTGAAGAATTGCAAATATAATACGTTATTGAGCCAGGAAATCCGCCATAATACGCTCCACAGAAAAATAGTACAGTAAATGCTGACGTTAAATTCAGCGAAATATTGTTTTAGGTTCAAAGGATTGGAATTATAAGAAATAAAAGTAATTTTGGAGGAGTTTATGGATGTGTAAAGGCAGCCTTTCACTCACAAACTTTACATAAAGTCCTTCAGACTTTATTCAGTTTGTGAGCAAGTTGGCCTTGTTTATAATCGATAAACTCCGCCAAAATTACTTTTATTCCTATAATATTACCAAGCAAATTTTACCAATGATACATGCAGATCTATTTAAAATTTCTCACATAAACTGAAATATACATTACAAATGGATTAAATTTTCTTCTAGAGGTAGCACTGGCCACAAAATCCTTTGACAATGTACAAGAAATATGGCACAAACTACACAAACATTTATTTGTTTCATTAATTTTTTTAAAGGGTTACAAATTAAACAGATTAGCAGGTAAAGAAAAAACTTGAAAAGAAAAAAATCATGAAATGAGCAAAATTCAGCATTTCAGAAGATAACAGACTGACTTGTCAATCCATGGAAGTTCACACACAACTTTCACATATATCCAGTATGAATTTCTTCCACCATAAGCTATACATGTCCCTTTATAATATCTTACCTTTTCTTTCTGTTAGCATCTGGTGACATCTCTATACTGATCACAACAAATATCCTGGCGACAGATCGAATAAATCTACGAGCGACAGTCTTGGCCTCGGCTTTACGCCCTTCTACATTATCATTTAACATCTCTCTGATCAGTGTAGTTAGTAAGGTTTCCAGCATCTAAATAGTCGGTAAAACAAATTAAGACTTTAGAGGAAAGGAAAACCAGTAATTAATATTATTATCAAAATTGTTTCAATGTAATGAACACTTTAAGCCTTTCACTTTCTCTTGAAAATTTTGTTACATTTTCAGTATGACGTTGAATACACCAGTCCAAATGTGTCAAATTTAAGAAAAATTTGTCTTCTTGTCTAAAATTCAATATATATTTTTTTTCTAGAAATAAGAAAATGTCAAAGAAGTGAACAGTATAACATTCTAACAATACAATTCATGTATCATAATCTTCCTGGCTAAAATTCTTATCTCCCAAACTTTTATAATTCTTTATCCATACAATATTTTCTAGCTTTAAAATCCACATTTTTCATCCTTTTCATCCATTTTTTTTTTTTACAATGAAAGTGTGTTTGTTATATATGTCCGAGAAAATTTGCTAAGAAAGACAACTCTTGATAAAAATCAATCCATGAAGATGGAATTCTACTCCTACCATAGATACATGTACATGTAGGAGACTTATCAGCAAAAGGGATTATTTTTTAATTCATATTTCTTTTTCCTGACTTTCTATAATCTTAACATACAGTATAAATATTCAACACTATTCAAATGGTAGCTGTCTATTCCATTTTTACCACTTTTTTGCAATTTTTTTTCTCATGAGACACTGAATGCAAATTTTAGCCAACAAGAAAAGATTTAATGACATCAATAACACGATGGATGCTTTTACCAACACATGCACACTAAATGTCTCTAACATTTGAATGTTTTTCTAGTTTTGTCAATTTGATGGACCTGAATAACAATTAACTGGTTCATAATACTTAATTTTCTACCAACAATTTTCAAATTGATAATGTAAAATGCAATGTAATGTAATGTAAAATTTTCTAAATATATATCATTGCTATTCAATTTGTCTTAATATACACCAACCTCCACACTACATTTGACGAGTAGATTATGAGTAAATTTATCCAGATGAGCAGTTCCACTTTGACTGTCCAGATACAGCTGGTCTTCATATACAACATCTGGGGAACTGTAAAATAAAGTTTTATTCATAAATTACTATGAAATCAAAGTAATTAAATTATAGTAACTTCAGTATTTTTGTTGTGAACTTTGACATGTAGTCAAGCTGGTTTGATCTTTCTTAAAGAGATAGGAAATGGAGAGTAATAACAGTATATCTGGTATACAATATAGTGCATATTTTAGATGGTACCTTGATAAAAGAGGCCTTCTGATAATTATAAAAGAAGTGACATACATGTACATGTATTTGATCTTCTCTACATTTTGTACTCGTTTAAATATATCACTACATCCAATTTTTTTCTACATATAAATCACTTAAGGTAGATAGATAGTAATATTCATATCCATGAGTCGGCACAATTGAAGAACCAATCATACTTGCCCGAAATCTGTAATAAAAAGTATGGGTCACCATGCTTGCTTTTTCTAGAGTTGAGAAGAAAGTTTTGCTCAATTTTAGCCATTTTTCACCTTAATTTACAAAGAATGCACAGAGAAAATATGGAAAGGAAACTTTTAGCTGAATAGAAATGAACTTTTTATCCATGAGAATTTGATGTATTTTTGCGAACAGATAGTTTATGACATAATTTATTGGTTACAAGAAAAAATTGTAAATGTCACCATGCTTTTAACGGATATATTTTATAAACATTACTTACAGAAAAAGGGAGTTAATTTGCAGAAAAGTAAACGAAATATGACGTTTCATATCTGTCATTCAATTATGACGTCGCAAAGGAAAAGCCGTCAAATTAGTGTTCCGGCCCGAAAATCAAACCTACTCCATATCCGACATGCGCAATTGAATTGCGCAGCACAACAGTATCTATCTACCTTAAATCCCCAAAATGTAACTCATGCCTTTCTATCATAACATGTTTTTAAATCAAAACAAATGATGACAGAAACAAAATTAAATGGATAATAATGTATACCTTAAACCTAAATCTATAAAACTTTAGAACATATGATAGAACAGTCTACTGTTTGTTCCATATCCAATTTTATATACATATAGTATAACTAAACGTACCTTGTGTTCTGTTTCTTTCCACTATGTATCATGGCTTTAACAGCTGTCCAATCATTCAGGATTCTCTCTAATGCCCGTCTGCTGAACTTTGGAGGTTCAAGGTCATGCTCTGGCATCTCCATATCTAAAATACATATATGTTGTTAGATCAATTTTACTTGTAATTTTTTATGAATTAATTTTCGATTTATTAAATATTTTAGTGACATGTCTGTATTTTTTATGTATTCTGGAAATTTAGAAATAAAAATTAAAATGATTTTTGGCAAAAAAGACTGGAACCATATTTTTCTGTACTACCAAACAAAAAAATCTTTGCTAAGACGAGTTCTTGTCATGCTCTTTTCTGAACCATAATATGGAATCTCTCAAGAACAGGTATCACTAACCTGGAACCTGAATGAAAATAAACCTCTTTCTTAAAGAGTCTCAAATTAAAAATATGGTAAGACACCTTAATGTTAATAGGGTCCAATGCAAAACTATTTTCACTGATGGCAGCCATGCTGGACAAAGGATCAACACCAAGGTAACAATAATTAGTCACCATCTAATAAGTATCATTCATGCCAAATTCTGTTCAAATCCATTTGGGAAGAGGGATGCTTAATTATGTAAATGCTCAACCTGGCAAAGCTCAGTCATGCCAAATACATTTTGCTTATGAAAGTTGACAGTGCATTGAAAAACATTTTCCAATTTGCTTATTGTAATATTGCTGTCAAGTTTGCAAAAGAAAGAACTACTCAATACTGAAATATACTGACCTAATTCCTGAGCCAGTGTTTTGTTTCTAGTTCCAGGAGCTCTAGCTCTGGCTGGTCTGTATTGTCTCTGTTCTACGAGCTGTCTTCCTACAGTCTGTACCAAAAACAACAAGATGTTCTCTCCCCTGAAAAAAGAAGCATACAATTTGATCTCCCCTCAAATACTCAACTGCATACAATTATTAAACAGCTAACAAGTTATCTTCGATGTACACAAAACAGTTCAGGTGTAATCTCCCCTGAAAGATTTAACATTTCCCTCTGAAATACTGTACATTTATTACATACTCCTGTATAAATATCTAATCTTTGGTTTGTCAAGTGATACTCATCAATTTTCCGTGTCACTTGTGGATCGTTATACAATGTATCACAGAGTTACATCAACAACTTGTGAGAAAATCCCTAGATATTCCCTGAGGAGTCGCACCTTGATTCTAAATTTGGTTACTTCCTGTTGTCATTTTGTCAAAAATTTAACACCACTACATCGAACAGAAGATTTGTTTGTTGTATTCATATCAATACACACATGCCTTGCCCTTAGGTCTCTGAATTTTGTTATTCTACTCCAAGTAAAACTTACCACAAAACAGACTGACAACTAACCAATCAAAATATTGATAGGATATAGACATATTGATACAGAAACAGTACAATGAAACTGAATGATTTATGACATTTACAGATATGAAAAAGAAAGGAAATGATTAAATGTCAATAAGACAACATCCCATCTCCGGGTTAAAACGACCCAAAAATATATGAATATGAAAATTTATGAATGATTAAAACTAGATGAACTATTGGCAACAAGATTTAATTTCCTACCTGCTGTTAGGTAAGGTTACCAGATCAGTATCTGTTAATACCCTGCTCAACAAATCAAATCTGGGTCCCTGTTGACCAGCAATCAAACTCTTACATTTACATTTTTCCCAACAATCACAGTATGCTGTAGGAGAAGTTCTCTTCATTCTGTAACATAACATACATATTAAGTATTTGGCTGCTTAAAGCTAATTATCTTTTAATAGAAATCACATTTTTATCTATTTCAAGAAATATGCATCTCTGGTTTTATTTTTGTTGGAGTCTTATCAATTTGCCAATCACAGTTTTGCAATACAAGATTTTTAATTAATGATTCAACCTAACAAGAAGTTTGTATTATTCCTGAACGACAGCATTTTACACCAGTCCATTGAGTCCTTTGTTCAAATATGTTTTCTGATACTTGCCTTCCTTGTTTAAGTAAGACCATGTCAACAATATTTCTAACAGGGTAACTTCGGACTTTTGTGACATAATCTCTTCAAGTGGACTGATCTTTCAAATATTGTAAACTGGGAAGTTTCTAGTTCTACCTTGAAAATATATTTCATTTTGTGTAGTTTCGAATTTTGCGGTTGTCCCTCAAGTTACTTAATCAACCTATTTCATTTAGGGGATAACTGTATTGTATTTTAAGCTTTGCGGACGTAAATCGTAGATTTTACGGTCGCAAATTGAGTTTACCTAGCGACGCGTCAGCGGAGCTAGGTAAATGGATATTTGCGACCGTAAAATCAAGATTTACGTCCACAAAGCTTAAAATACAATACAGTTATCTCCATTCTAATGCAATAACTCAAAAAACATTATTTTTGCCATTATTTTGATCTAAAATTCCAATTCAAAAAAAGTCCGCGAAAACTTACGAACGTCTTTGCCATATAAACAACCTGACGTCACACGAAAGCTTGAATTGCGAAAAGTAAAAACAAGACGTTTCCAGTCGGACTCCACGCTTCAATTTCTAAAGTTCTTCAATAAAAAGGGCAAAGAAGGTAAGCAGAATGAATATTTCGCTTGTTTTTCTTTTAAATGAATTACTTAACTGACACTTTCCAAGATGGCGGACCATCCTTAGTTACGGCTTTTAGATTGCGGATTTTACGGCAGATGTTATCCAATCAGATTCACTGTTTCAAACATATTGCATTAGAATTAAATATACATGACAGTCTATCTCTTTACAAGGACATTGCCAGTTCTATTTATACCAAAAATTCTTGGCAACTTTCTGGGGCAATAACCGACCAGTAAGGTAAATATGACACTTCACGACTTACTTGCAATCATGTCCCTTGTGGCATACCCTGGCACATTCCGTACAACAACATAGTGATCCTGTCAAACCACACGTCTTGCATTCAAATATGTCCTGCTTTATGTGTTCACGTCCTGTCCAGGTAAAACTACATGTATCATTACAACATAACATCTGTAGAGGTGAACTGTCGAGGGTCGAACCTGGTGGGTAGATCATAGACATGAAGGCTGTTTTGTCAAGATCATCTTTTGTGGCTATCTTCTTACAAGTGTCGAGGAGGAGGAGGGCAGCTTGGTAGGCACAGCCTCTCACTGACTGCATAAAGGGAGTTAATCCTTCTGCATTTCTGAAAAGAATTATTAGAAAATTTATTGATAATTTTGGTAGTTAA
Organism: Modiolus philippinarum; assembly: GCA_002080025.1. Classification (NCBI taxonomy): domain Eukaryota; kingdom Metazoa; phylum Mollusca; class Bivalvia; order Mytilida; family Modiolidae; genus Modiolus; species Modiolus philippinarum. Next base: position 32,240 of record MJUU01018657.1, read on the forward strand.
GGTACAAAAAGAGCATGTCAAAACTTGCCTTGTTGATCCTGAAACTCAGGGCAAAAGTAAGAGTGAAATAAGTGTGGATTCTAATTCTGCTCGACACACTATATGTATAACTTGATATTGTATTCTGCTGAAAACAGTGGTTTCTTAGAAGTTTTACCAAACCATACTTTTAAGTTGCAGTTTTGGTAATTGGTCCCTTTAGATCTCAGAAACCGAAGCTATTTCAAAACCATCCGAAAATTTTTATTTACAGGTTCAAATTGAAGACTCAGCAACCAGAAAGTGGCTGCGTGACAATCATGAACAGCACTTACACACTACCATCATCATTTTCAAGCTACACACCAAATTTCAAGTCATTCCGATTGATACAAGACAAGAAAATTTTGACAAAAATTTGGTTTGCAGTTAAATAGCAATACCAAAATACAACCACAAAATTTTTGCGGTCATATAAAAACTGTTTAAGAAAGAATGATGGAATAAGAGTAAAACTAAAAGCCTACTGACCTGGCTGATAGTAGGGCCTGTAAATGTGGCTGTAGTACAGGAGATTCACACAGTAACTTCAGGATCTGATTAGCTTTAATTCTCCTCTCCTTCTCATCCATTTTTACAGGAGGTAGTGACACAGTGCTGTATTCTGGTGGTCCCAACGGTCCTATGTTTCCAACAGGCAACCCAGTATCTGTAAATAAACCAATACATAAAACGTAATGAAAATTTGGTCAAAATCTTATCAGTGGTTTTCTTTGAGAAATATTTACATATTTCCATAGGTCCTTATAATAAATCAAGCTACCAGGCAACCATCTTGGATCACAGATTGGCACAAAACTAACAACATTTGGACAGCACTTAATAACTTCTTAGAGCTGAAATAATTACTTTTCAATCCCTTTTCCAGGGTTTGGGAAGAACAGCTAGCAAACCAGTCTATGGCAGATAAATTTTGGTCAGGACAGGGTAGTATTTTCAACAATTTATATACACTTACATTTATAGCAAATTTAGTTAATTGTTGAATTGAGGGCTGGGTAGATTTTGGAGTGAGTTTCAAAGCCTATCTGTTAAAAAGGTTACTAAAGAGTGTTCTGTGCAAACTACGTGTACATGTAGAAATGCAAAGTAACTTATTTTCCTGGATTTAAGGCCAAGGGAAAGGAATAATTATAATACATTTAAACTAGAGCTGTCGCCCAATGGCAACCAATTATGCCCCTTGCTGACTGAACCATGAATCAATATGGCAAGTGCAAACATAAGTATGTGTGGAAACAATGCAGCTGCTGACATCGTACAAGTATGGATACGATGATATACCTCCCCCTTTTCAAACAAAATATAGAAGTGAAATTCTGAGCCCCATAATCATTTCTTTGGGTGCTAAGCAACCTTTCTGTAAGTTTCATCCAATTTGAGACACTTCCATTGAAGTAGTTGGAATTTGCTTACAAAGAGCCCGAAAAACATCAAAAGTTGTTTTTATATTCGTACAGACGGACAGAGGAACGGACAGACAAGGGTTAAACAATATGCCCCCCCACCCCCGACTTCTAGTGGCAGGGGCATAATGAAAACAACTAGAATTCTGCCTTTCCCCATCAGCCCTTAGTACTTACCCATATATAAAGATTCAGCATATGTTGGAGGGTCTGGAGGCCATGACAGGGTGGGTACACAAATCCCTGGATCACTTTCTCTGTCTGAGTCACTCACATCCACTCCCCCTCGGGATCCTGTACTACTACGTGGTCTGGCAGCTGATGTTATTCTCATCATGTCTCTGATCATCTCGTTTCTATTGGCAACACTATAAATACAAAATAAGATTAAACACCCCTTTTTTTTTAGGAAATTTTCTATGTATAAACTCTGGCAGCTCACTCACAAACTTTATGTAAAGTTTGTGAGTGGGCTGTCAGAGTTTATACATACATAATTTCCTAAAAATCAGTGTTAAATCCGTATAATTCCATTATTTGTACGCTAAAAACTGCTTAAACCATGTTAACGACGTCCTTACTTGCTGCACTATATTTTTACTGAGCAGATTAATGGGCAAACGGAAATATCGAAAAATATTTCTGTTTGCTATTCATGACGCTGACCATTGAAAATGAATGTTACAATTACATTTGGAATTATATCAGAATAAACAACAATCTGTTTAAATTGATGTAAATGTTCACTGTTCCCGGAATTTTCACCGACAACATTTTAATGGTTTTGATGGATGAATGGATATATAGAATTTAACAAAGATTCAACAATATTTCAGCTCAATTATCAAATAAAGCAGACAAAATTCTAACCTTTAGGTGGTTTTTACACAGTATACTAAATTAACACCAATTAATTATTTACAATTATCAGGATGCATTGACATACCTTCTGGGTTCCGAATGAGACCTTTGGACTATATACAGTTAAACTTTGATGACTCTTAACACCCAGGGAACTGATGAAAACAGTTCAAGCCAAAGGGGTATTCCAGCTATTGAGGTCGAACTATGTTTAAACTTGAACAAAGGGACCACAAAAAAGGGTTCGAGGCATCAATGGTTTCGAGTTATTGCAAATCAAGCCATGGAAGTTCTACTACAACAGCTAATGCGTCTTTAGTACTGCTAACAGAATTTATATTTTCTCTAATTTCTGTCTGGTTTTCATGTTTCCTCAATGGTGTGAGAAATATGTTTCTCCTCCCTAGAGAGAATGTTGTTCATAGTCACTGATTGGTGGAAATTCATTTGTAATGTCAAATATGTTTGTGCTTTTCTTACTTACCATATCATGCCATGAAAAAAGGCGACCATGCCTGATGATGTCATGCTCAAAAAACACATTTTTTTCTGATCAGCAGAAAAGGGGGTCATGTCTTAATCCAAAATCTCCTTGAAATCATTAAAGAAACAGATTCCAAAACAATACCTTGTGAGAAACAACATTTCTACACTCTTGAAAGTTCATTTTTCAAATAATGAAATCACTCAGCAAGCCTAGTGTTAAAAACTTGAAAATTTAACTATCTGTAGTGAAGAAAGGTTGTTTTTCACTCGATGCTATTGTGGAATCTATATAACATACCTCCTTGGTTCAGAATGGGAACCTCTGGACTGAATAGCAGCTAAAGCATCCACGGCACTGCTGACAGCATTTATAGCCTCCAATGCTGATGTGAATGGACTACTGGAAGATGTTGTGGTTGTAGGTAGACTTGGAGGATCTGTAAAAGATACTACAAAGCATGTACATGTTTTCAACATGTTTTCCTGTTTAAGGATGAATCAGAGTCAGTTTTCAGAAACTTTCAATATTTGGCCATTGTTCATTCATCAGACATGAAAGCCTTATTTTTATATAATTATTTAGGTACATTTCCTAAAGAATATACATGTATCATAACCGTACATTTCCTAAAGAATATACATGTATCATAACCGTACATTTCCTAAAGAATATACATGTATCATACAGGGTTGGGTTCAATTACTTTAAAAAGTAATTAAGGTAGTTAGACACTGTTGCGCTGCGCAATGCAACCGCGCATAAGAAAAATAAAGAGTCAGGTACGGGGTAGGTTTGATTTTCGGGCCGGAATAGTAATTTGACGGCTTTTCCTTTGTGACGTCATAATTGAATGACAAATGTGAAACGTCATATTTCGTTTACTTTGCCGCGAATTAACTCCCTTTTCCCGAAAATAATTTTACATCCGGAAACTTTGTAAAATATCTCCGTTAAAAGCATGGTGACATATTCATATTTTAATTGTAACCAATAAATTACATCATAAACTATCTGTTCACAAAAGTACATCAAATTCTCATGGATAAAAAGTTCATTTCTATTAAGCTAAAATTTGCCTTTCCATATTTTCCCTGTGCATTCTTTGTAAACTTAGGTGAAAAAATGGCTAAAAATGAGCAAACTTTGATCTCAATTCTAGAAAAAACAGGCATGGTGACCCATACTTTTTATTACAGATTTTGGGTTAATAGGATTTGTTTTTCAATTGTGCCGACGTACAACAAAATCTCATGGATATGAATATTACTGTCTATCTACCTTAAATACTTTCAGTTACTTTGCATTTTTTGCCAATTACATTACATTGCAAATACAGTGATTTTTTAAAAGTATTTGATTATTATCAAATACTTTAAAAAGTAATTGAATACATTGCAATTACATTTTAAGAAAGAAATTCATCATAAAATTTATCGTTTAACAATATACTACTGTAGTTCTAAATTATAAAACGATATGTATTAACTTTGTAGTTTGCATGAACAAATTTATCGTCAAATTAAGTAAATTCAAATAGACATGAACTATAAAGTTACATGACAAAGTACAGTAGATTGACCCAGTTATAATTCATCAAAACTTTTTTTCATCCATTCTGCAATGTTCTTAGCAATATTTCCTTCTAAAAGGTCTCTCGACAAGAGCTGGGCTGCACAAAATGTTTATTTAGGCATATGAAATTCATCAAATGCCCTCAGTGAAGTCATGAGTGGAAAAGGTTTATATTTAAAACTATTCAACTAGTTAAAATTAAATCAGAAATACATGTATATGGGAACATAATTATACACCTTGTCTTTGAAGCCATAAATGTCTGAGGCATGGAAGTAAGTCTTTTGTGTAAATTCACTGATTGTCTATAATAATGATTAAATAAACACTGCAAATACATGTATGTAACATGTCTAATTATATTTATCTTAAATAATTTTGTTTATTGTCTCAAAATTGTTCAGATTGATTGTTACAACACACACCTTCTTGGAAAATGTATTTGAAAGTATTTGAAAAGTAATTGCAATTACATCAATTTTTCAAATTGTATTTAAATATTTTCAAATACTAGTGATTGAAATAAAACTCAATTGCAATTACTTTCAATTTCTTCAAAAATTGTAATTGATTGCAATCAATTGCAATCACTGATTGCAATTACCCCATCCCTGGTATCATAACCGACCTAAGGCATCCTGAATTACTAGACTTCTTTTCGATACGTCACAATATAGAAAACATTACGCCACAGAGCCCCAAAAGTCATAAAGTTGGTCACATGAGGCGGACATGATTGTGACGTATCAATACATAGAGTGGACAAGCAACAACTGGTGAATCTGAATACCACAAATCAGATATGGTCTATTGCAGGCAAACCTTTTGCTTTCCAGCAGAGAAGAATTTGGAGTCACAGCTTTTCATCTGATATATGCCAATCCTGTTAAACGTGGGGAAATGAAAGGGTTTATTTTAATATTTCAAAATTTCATACCATTTTCAGTAATATAAACTCAGTAGGCACCTATACATGCCAAGGTCACAATAATAAAGAGAATACTACATGTAACAAACCTGCATCATAGTCTTTATTAGAGGTAGGAACACACATAGCTACACATGTATGTATAATATTTCTGTTGCCATCGCAGTGTTCACGTAAAATATCCTGTAATTGTTTCTGACTAGATGGAGTGTCTGAAAATATATAAAAATAATGCATTGTCCAATTTCACTGGTCTATGTAAAAAGTTCATATTTCCATAAACACTTATAAAATTAATATTTCTATAAACACTTATAAAATTATCTGCTCTTAGGTAAATTTATTGTAAATATACATGAATCCTTGGTATTAGTGAATTTATTGTAATTATTTGAAATGAAAGTCATTCTGAAGAAGTTAACATGAAGTACTTGTGAAGAAGACTGTGTCTGAGAATTTACTACAAATTTAACCATATTTGAGAAAATTCTGTGACACAATTTTTCAAAACACTATGCTTGAGTTCTGCTCTCAAGGTTTTTAATCAAGAGTAATTATAAACTACTAATAATTGAATAATCGACTTGTAATAATGAATAATCGACTTGTAATAATGAATAATCGTCTTGTAATAATGAATAATCAACTTGTAATAATGAATTATCAACTTCTTAAGATATCAGGGCTTTTTTAACCTTTGATTTACATCCTTTTAAGGGATTCATTCCCCATCTGAAAACACCCATTTTATCCCCAAAAATATGTAAAAGTTCCCAAATGGATTTGAAGATTCAAATAACGTTTTTGATTTAAAATCCGTTAACAGAAATTTATTATTTAGTTCAGATGAAGAAAGAAAATGTAAACGTGGGGTTTTAAGACAAGTAGAATGATATTTTTTTCTTTTGCATTTTTTTTTTAAATAGTGGTTAATGTAGAAAAATGTATGCAATGGAAATATACGAAAATTTCCTAAATGGATGTCGCCGATGAAATGGTTGGGGACTTATTTCAATATAAGTAGAAAAATCCCTGGATATAATTATTGACTTCAAATGATGTAGATATCTACTTCTTATGATGTTATCATCAACTTGCTTATTAATGTATAGAAAATCCTACTTACTCTGTTCTTGTTCTAATGATGTAATTATTGACTTGACCTTATCAAGGTCACATCTCAGTATGTGTTGTATTAAAGTTTGATGCTGAAATGATAAAAGATAGATAGTGTCACGTTCAAAGAGCATGCTACAACGTTTATTTGAGGGCACATGTACTCCTATACTTTAATGTAAAATTATTATTTGTATAAAGCAGTATTAATGTGATATTCTATATGAGTTGTAGAATCCAAGATCTGAGTATCTGTTACAATAAAAGTTAACGAAAGTCACTTATCCATAAGATGCTGTTAAAGGCGAGGTAAAAACCTCTTGATAGGCACAAAAACATGTTATTTCTCTAATTTCTGCCCTGTTTTCACATTTCCTGAGCAGTGGTAGAAATCGTTTCTCCTCTCTAAAGAGACTGTTGTTCTTGGCAAGTTATTGGCTGGTATTCAATTATGACATCAAATATGTCTGCCGTTTTCCGACTTTACCATTATGACATGAAACTAGAGGCTCACATGAGCCTGTATCGCTCACCTGGTCACTGGTTTTATTCATTGTCACCTATAGACCACCCATTCATACTATAAATCAGTTCAGCAGATGTTACATTTTCATTCTTGGATGAGGTAAAAACTAAAAATCACAAACTTTGGAAGGGATCACCCAAAGACAATTGTAACCAAGTTTGGTTCCAATTGGCTCAGTAGGTTCAGAGGAGAAGACATTTGAATGCATTTCCCATAGAGTTCCTATGTTAAACTATGTTCCATGCTGGCGGCCATCTTGGATGAGGTACAAATGCAAAAATCACAAACTTTAAAGGAGACCACCCAAGGACTATTGTGACCAAGTTTGGTTCAATTTGGCTTGGTAGTTTCAGAGGAGAAGATCTTTGAATGCATTTCCCATAGGGTCCATATGTTAAACTATGTTCCCTGCTGGTGGCCATCTTGAATGAGATTCACAAACTTTGAAGGAAAACATCTAAAGACTATTGTAACCATGTTTGCTTCCAATTAGCTCAGTGGGTTCAGAGGAGAAGACATTTGAATGCATTTCCCATAGGGTCCCTATGTTAAACTGTGCTCCATGCTGGCAGCTATCTTGGATGAGGTACAAATGCAAAAATCACAAACTTTAAAGGGGACCACCCAAGGACTATTGTGACCAAGTTTGGTTCAATTTGGCTTGGTAGTTTCAGAGGAGAAGATCTTTGGATGCATTTCCCAAAGGGTCCATATGTTAAACTATGTTCCCTGCTGGTGGCCATCTTGAATGAGGTATGAACATAAAAATCACAAACTTTGAAGGAAAACATCTAAAGACTATTGTAACCATGTTTGGTTCCAATTATGCAGCTCAGTGGGTTCAGAGGAGAAGACATTTTTGAATGCATTTCCTATAGGGTCCCTATGTTAAACTGTGCTCCACGCTGGCAGCCATCTTGGATGAGGTACAAATGCAAAAATCACAAACTTTAAAGGGGACCACCCAAGGACTATTGTGAAAAAATTTGGTCCCCATTCGCTCAGTGGTTTCAGAGGAGAAGATCTTTGAATGCATTTCCCATAGGGTCCTATGTTAAACTATCTTCCCCGCTGGTGGCTATCTTGGATGAGATGCGAACCTGCTGGACATATGTAGAAATTATAGTTCTGGAAAACCTCAACACTTTTGCATTTCACATTTATCCTTTATCTCAAACAGTTTTTGAAATAAAAGTAAAAACGTTAAAAAATTGTGAAAATTCAAAGAAAAAGCGGCAATAACTCCTATGTGGGTTGTCAGATTTTCTTCAAAATTGCAGGACATGTAGATCTTACTATGCTGACCATTTTTGTTATACAAACTTCACTTTTATCTGCTATCAATTTCAATATACATTTTGTATAAGACCAGAAGTAACGAAAAACCGAAAATTTTATGGAAAAGGGGCAATAACTCCAAGACGGGTAAACGGATATTTGGTTAGTATTGGCCCAGTGGTTTCAGAGGAGAAGATCTTTGAATAAAAGTTAACGGACAGACGACAGATGCCGAGTGATGGCAAAAGCTCACATGGCCTTTGGCAAGGTGAGCTAAAAAGGCGACCACGCATGATGATACACATTCATTTCAGATTGTAAGAAAATTGGGTCAATTTCTTGTCCAAAATCTCCTTGAAATCATTAGAGAAATAAAATCCACAACAGTATCTCGTGAGAAACAACATTTCTACACTCTCGATAGTTAAATATTCAAATATTTTAAACGCTCCGCAAGCCTGGCGTTTAAAAATTTGAAAATTTAAATATCATTAGTGTAGAAATGTAGTTTCTCACTCGATGCAGTTGTGGATTCTATATTTCTCCTGTTGTGCTATATCTGAATTTTCATTTTTAGTTCCTTTTTGTGGTAGATATTTACCTTTTCTGCCTTTTTGCTTAATCACTGTATTCTCTGTCAGTTGTGGTACATGTATCTAAGATTTATGCTGTTTTACAGAGTCATAAAATATAAGCAAAAGACCCCAAATATTTAGATGTACATGTAAGTCAAGTACTATCAAGGATGGTCAAAAGCTTGTCAAACTTGCACTTCTACTTCAAAAGATATATTATCCTTATTTTACGATTGACCAGATCTACAGACAAAATGTTAAATACCCGTACTTTATTGATAAAAGCTATGAAAATCTTACCTCTACTGCTAACACTATTACAGCAGCCTTGTTTTTCTGATTTAAAATTGTATTACTAAGACTTTGAACCCTCATTCCTAGACATCTGATTGGTGGAAGATTTAACCACATGGGATCACGTATACCATCATTACAGTCTTTAGCTAGTGGATAGATGGCACCATTACCATCCTGTAGTTGGACCAGCAACTCCTGATAAAACAATAATCATTATAGTGTTGTAAATAGTTACATCTCTTGTGTTGTAAAGTGGTATGTCCCCTTAATAGAAAACCAATAAAATATTTCTGTAAATTTAACTTAATCGCATGTGTTGTGAAGAGTTAAATCCCATAAGAAGATTACAGATAACATTTCATTGTAAATTGAACTCACATCTCTAGTATTTTGTGAAGAGTTAAATCCCATAAGAAAATTACAGATAACATGTCATTGTAAATTGAACTCACATCTCTAGTATTATTACGAGTTACATTTTGTGTTGCAAAAGAGTTATGTCCCTTTAGTAAATGACATTTAACTTGTATCTCTTGAAGCTGACGGAAAATCTTGTAACAACTCTAGTGTTGTAAAGAGCTACATCACTTGTGAAGTAAAGAGTTATGTCCCTTAAGTAAATAACATTTTAACTGGTAAATGGTTAACATTTAACAAGCAAATTGTATCTCAGTGCTGTGAAGAGTTTTTCTCTTTGGAAGCTGACATAAAATTTTTGCTAGTAAATTTAATTAACAACTCTAGTGTTGTAAAGAGCTAACATGTACATCACTTGTGAAGTAAATAGTTATGTCCCTTTAGAAAATGACAGATAAAATGTCAGTAAATTTAATCTACATCTCTGATGATGTGAGTAGTTATGTCCTTTCCGCAGATGGCCGACAAAATTTTATTGTAAATCTAACTTACATTCATAGTGTTGTGAAGAGTTATGTCCCATTAGAAGACAATAAATTGATAGTAAGTTTATAAGTTTAACTTACGTTTCCATTGTTATGGAGAGTTATGTCCCTTTGGAGATCAACAGATAGCATGTTAATGTAAATATAACTTACATCTACAGTGTTGTGAAGAGTTATGTCACTTTGGAAACCAACAGATAAAATTTAACTGTATATTCAACTTACATCTCCAGTATTGTGAAGAGTTATGTCACTTCGTAAACTTCCCATAAATGCTTGAGCATCTGTTGGAAATGGTGCATCTTGGTCTAACTTTCCTGTTGTCAAGTTGTAGATAATGTAACTTAATTTAGAGCCAGATCTGGCTATCACATGGATTCCTAGAAAAGACAATTTATATGCATGACTCATATCCAAACACACTTGAAGCATCTTTGAGCTAAACTTACTGTATAAATATTATCTAAATCCAATTTAAATAATTGCTGCAGTGCTTATAATATTTTGTTGATTGCAAATGTTATAAAGGGGCATGACTCCTTCAGAAATATTTGACTATCTTTAAAATTACTTGTGACACCCCTGACCTTAAACTACTGTAAAAATATCTTCCAAATCCCATGAAAACAAAATTTGCTAGAGTGAAAACATTGATAGTTTGTCGATTTTCAAAATTATAAGCGGGAATAACTCCTACAAATATGAAATATAATCTAACCTTCAGCATCTACTGCTACTGCCAGTATCTGTCCATTTTCTGACAAAGTTACTTTCTTTGGTGTCTTTTGGAAACAATCTGGCAAGCGAGGGGCATTGACACTCTTCACCACCTAAAATACAAGGTGCATTATTCAATCAATTATTTCCCTTCATTACACAAACAAAATAAAACCCAAAACAAACAGTATTTATTGTAGAGTAATATAACATCTCAAACAGAAAGCAAATGTAAGAGGAAGGTTTAGGAATGCTTAAAATCAACCCTTTAATCTGCAAATTTCTTTAATTGGACTTACCATTTTGAATGAAAATATGTACTTAAAACACTAAATTCTTGAGATAAAAAAATTATGATCATATATTCCACCTGTAGATCTGCAAATGTGTGAACCCTGATCGTATAGGCCATGTTCTATATGATTGTCTCCACTGCAGATCAGGAATTTATATTCTAAATATGCATAAACCCTTTCAAATACATTTGCACAACAAATTATATGATTATCTAACTGGCAGGACAGGAATTCCTGGCAAATGGACTTGTGTGAACCCTAATCATATAGATGTAACTATGATTTTCTCAATGCCATAAATGGAGCAGGTCATGCTTACCCTTCCCGAGCATCTAATGACACTCCTGTTTTTAAGGGGTTGACACTATTAGTGCATTATTTTTTTGTGGCGTTTAACTCTGGTCATTTACATTCTTTGTCTGTATGTGATCCTTAAATTTCAATGTTTTTCAGATTTACGATTTTCAGTTGTTGCTTTGGTATTCATTTGTAAATTTATTCTAATCAGGAGTTTCAAGCATACGCATTGACCCTCATCATGTAGGTGTACACCATATATTTTATATCTCATCTACAAATAAGGAATTCTAAGCATATTTGTGAACCCTGATCATATAGACATATGTTATCTGACTGTCTCACCTGTAGATCATCTTTCCTGAGAAGTTTACAGTCCTGTAGAAGTGTAGAAAGACATTTACCGTGATTATATACATGTGCAGTATATACCGTAAAATTCACATTAAAAGTCGCATCGGATTATTGGTCGCAGGGCCCTTTTTTAAGGGAAATTATGATTTGGGTCATAGAAAAGTCGCACCTGAAATAACCCCGCGGGTTGTAAAGCGAACGACGAACATATTGATGGTGTACCGCTGATATATCGACATGTTTTAGCATTATAACTCTAGTTTTATTTTTCTTTTGCAGGCCTAGACAGAAGAAGAGGAGCTATTTTCATTTTTTTTTTTTGTTATGATATTTGTATAAATAAATAAATAAATTAATTAATTACTAAAATGTGTTGATTCTTTCCGTGATCAAAAAGTCATGCATATCCAACTTGTTTCCGGTTTTGACAACAATATTGCCCCTATTGTGTAATAATAAAACTGGCAGTTTCTTTGTAGCAATAATTGAATCCATAAATATCTCTCAAATTCTCTTTTTTTCCTGTTTTGAGTGAAAAGGTCGTTTGAAGTCGGCGTTGATCAGGCATCATCAGACTTGTAAACAATGGGTAATTACGACAGGCCCCGATCAAGCATAACATAGTTCACTGAACGTGTTTTCACAACATTCTCCTGTTAAGTAATCAGTGTTTTAATTCTTTTGGTGGTAATTACAATCAAACAATTCATTAATGTAATGTTTTAGCTTGATCGTCTAAAATTACCAATCTTGTGGTCGTTTGAAGTGATGGCTAATGAAATAAATTAGTTGATGCCCTGATCGAGTATACCAGCTCCAAATCATGTTTATTGTGTTCTGAAGCAAAAATAAAGATGCAATTAGCAAAATAATTGAGTAAATAAGTATTGGTTACTTCCCAACATTTTAAAAAGGTGAAACTGTCTCAACATCGGTTGATTTCATGTGAAATCGTTCCATCTCTGCTCTATTTTTAGATTTAAATTCATGCAAATAAGCTATGGGGGTTCGAATTGGGTTAATTTCCTTCCTCGATGTGACAAATTTCCATGTTCTTTACCGGAATGACTTCACTTTTGTGTTTCATTTTTTTCATTCCCTATCCTGATTTAAGTGTGCTCTGTCGTTATATAGAAAATATTAAATACCGGTATTAATGTACATGAACATACAGGAGGTACGATTTCACGATTTGCCCTGTATTTTAATTTATGTTAACTCGCTACCAAAATTATAATATGTACCCCGGTAAAAAGGATACACGTATAATGACAAAAATGAAGTTGATGAAAAAAACAAAATAAACATATATACGCGAATTAAATTTATTTTGTCAAACTTTGAAATTAATTTTGTGTGTGTGTGTGTTTTTTTTTTTTTTTTTTTTTTT
>MJUU01018657.1:45542-65703 GCA_002080025.1 Modiolus philippinarum
TCATTTTCCCTTTCGTGGCCTCTTTCAAAAAATGTTTCGTGGTTATTTCCCTTTAGTGTCATGGAGTATATTGTTTACTGAAAACGTGCATCCAATCTCAAAAACTAGCAATGATTGACAAATAATCAGAATAAAACACATAACACAGGTATAAATTGTTTATTGCACACACACAAAAAAAATTGATTTATTTAATTATTGATAGCATCAGCCATAGAGGTGTCTAGACGTCGTAAATCCTTGTATAATTTTTTTGCCTCGATGTCTCTGAAATAGAAAATTAGACATATATTAGTCGCACCTGAATATAACCCGCACCAAAATTTCCAGAAGAAAAAACCCGCGGGTTATATTACGAATTTCACGGTACATGTATTAATCTCACCTGTAGATCATCTTTCCTGAGAAGTCTAAAGTCCTGTAGAAGTATAGAAAGATATTTACCGTGATTATATACATATACAGTATATATTATTCTCACCTATAGATCATCTTTCCTGAGAAGTCTACAGTCCTGTAGAAGTGTAGAAAAATATTTACCGTGATTATATACATGTACAGTATATATTATTCTCACCTATAGATCATCTTTCCTGAGAAGTTTACAGTCCTGTAGAAGTGTAGAAAGACATTTACCGTGATTATATACATGTGCAGTATATATTAATCTCACCTGTAGATCATCTTTCCTGAGAAGTNAGTCCTGTAGAAGTGTAGAAAGATATTTACCGTGATTATATACATGTACAGTATATATTATTCTCACCTATAGATCATCTTTCCTGAGAAGTCTACAGTCCTGTAGAAGTGTAGAAAGATATTTACCGTGATTATATACATGTACAGTATATATTATTCTCACCTGTAGATCATCTTTCCTGAGAAGTCTACAGTCCTGTAGAAGTGTAGAAAGATATTTACCATGATGTATATATTATTCTCACCTGTAGATCATCTTTCCTGAGAAGTCTACAGTCCTGTAGAAGTGTAGTGAGATCTTCTTTACCGGGCTGTTCATCTTTTGACTGAAACTTGACTGCAGCATAAGCTCCATCAACCTGAATATATACAATCAGTTAAAATGTGAATTCTGATAATTATTACTAAATGTGTAAAAAGCAAGGAGTTCTATCAACACCTGATGAATGCTCCATATAAGAAGGATTGTTCCCCAAATGTTTCTAGATAATTATGTCCAATTTCTATAATCAAGGTTCCTTTGGAGTCTAAAATACTAACAATTGCATATAATATTTTCAAAATACTACAAGTATGGTAACCCTGTATTATGACAAACATGATTTTCACTTCCATATTGCGAACTTTCCGTTTCTTAGTAGCACATACCTAACTCACCTGTGTACTGAGTGCCTATATCTCAAAGCTGATTCATCACTGTTAATCTTTACAGTGACTTTTTGAAAAGAGGAAAAACAGGGTCTCATAAACTGCTAAGTCAGTGATATGTTCACTCTCTGATACTGTTCTCCCTTCAGAAATTCTATAGCCATCATCACGACATCCTAGATATATAGATTTGTAGCTGGCGTTTCATAAATGAGGACATTTTCAGCTATATTTCAAGTCTTCTCAGATTTTACATTTTTGACTTAGGCTTTACCCTGGATTGACTCACTAGGAGTTTTATATTTCTGATGTATTTGTGTTTGATGGAGTGTAATGGCTTTGGTCTTCTGGTGTTCTCATTTTTGCCTTGTCACTGGACTTTATGTAATCTAACTGTGCTTTGTTCCTTCAGTATTCTATTGCCGTTGTTATGATGCTTTATTGTACGTCCAATACTTATAAACTGTTTAGGATAAAAATCAAGACGCTTAAGGTAGAAGACCTAGGTTTAGGGAGATAACTCTTTATATCAACAAGGCGTTTGAAGCAGGCAATTTCATTGACACTTTTTAAGAATTTATGTGAAAATGAATCAAAATCATCAGTGTTACTTAGAAGCTTTGATTCTATACATGAAAGTGATTAAAACAACATACAAGTGATTTTTAAGAGTTATGTCGCTTAACCTAGGTCTACCTCCTTAAATCTGAATTTAACATCTCTAGGGAGTTAAGTAATGTCCGAGTCCATTTGACAGCAAGAGCTCACTGCCAACTACATTTATCAATGTACCAATCACCTGGTTTTGCTGACTTCCTCAAAAGTTTTGTAGGATGAATTGTGCTTGGTTAATTAAGACTCTTTCTTTTACAATTGTGATAAATTTTTGAATTTAAATAGTTCCCATAATGTTTACAACCATCATACAATCAACTTGCAATGGACAATGACAGATCCTTAAAAGTCTTGAGGGGTAAAAAATTCACACAGCAACAAAATTACAATATACCTTGATTACTTTCCCCACCGGAACTGTCTTTACATCTTCGACAAACACTACATTCTTCAATGGCCAATTCTCTTCATCTTTCTTCTCAAATTCTTTGACAGGTGTTGGGGCTTTCTTTCTTTCTACAATTCATGTTAAAATTTTATATATTTCATTTTTTTGTCAAAAATTATTAGCAACAAACAGCAGTTTTTTACAACAATTATAAATGACAAGATGAACGATTCTTTAGTGAAGTAGTGACACTATCATTAAAAGAAGTGATACTGTTATGAGAAATGGTGATACATGTACTATAATGAGTAGTAGTGACAATGTCACAAGAAATAATAACATTGTCATGAGTAGTGACACTGTCAAAAGAAGTGTCAGACACTGTCATGAGAATGCTCATACTGTCATGAGGAGAAATGATACAGTCATGAAATTGTCATTAGAAGTACTGACGCTGTCATGAGAAGTTGTGACACTGGTCACTACAGACCATACATGTATATAATGACTTACTAAGAGAAGCTGGACTGACTAGAGATGTTCCACTGTGGTCACTACAGGTAGAAGAATCTGGAGAAGGAGGGGGAGGCATGTCTGGCTTACTCTCTGGTAGTTTGGGTTCTGGCTTAGGATCTGGCTTTGTCTCACTGAAAGAAAAATTATTATGTTCTTTAACACTGCCATGTGCTTACATGTAAAATTCCTTGTGTCTACATGTACAATTACTTCTGATTACATGTACAGTTGTCTGTGTTTACACGTACAATTGCTTGTTTTTAAATATGATAATTACTTGTTTACATGCAAAATTGCTTTTGTTTACATGTACAATTGCATATTTTACTTAACTTGACTTGATCAACTGTTCATGTAAACAAGTAATCTTATGCATATGTTTACATGTAAACATGTTTACATGTTTACAAGCATATGTTTACATGTAAAGATTACTTGTTTACATGAACAGTTGCTGTGTTGACATGTAAAGATTACTTGTTTACATGTACAGTTGCTGTTTACATGTAAGATTACTTGTTTACATGTACAGTTGCCAGTGTTGACATGTAAAAATTACTTGTTTACATTTACATTTGAAGTTGCTAGTGTTTACATTTAAAAATTACTTGTATACATGTACAGTTACTGTGTTAACATGTAAAAATTATTGTTTACATTTACAGTTGCCAGTGTTTACATTTAAAGATAACTTGTTAACATGTACAGTTGCTGTGTTTACATGTAAAGATTACTTGTTTACATGTACAGTTGATGTGTTTACAGGTAAGATTACTTGTTTACATGAACAGTTGATCAAGTCAAGTGAAGTAAAATTTATTTGAAGTCGGTAAAACATAAAACAAACAAACATAACCTCTGTAGAGCTTTTAAAACCGACATAATGACAAACATTAAACACAACAACGACAATCATGCATACATAAAACATAAAGCACTACATAAAAGGTACTTTACAGGTAAAGATTACTTGTTTACATGAACAGTTGATGTGTTTACAAGTAAAGATTACTTGCTTACATGTACAGTTGCCAGTGTTTACATGTAAAAATTACTTGTTTACATGTACAGTTGCTGTGTTTACATGTAAAATATTACTTGTTTACATGTACAGTTGCTGTGTTTACATGTAAAGATTACTTGTTTACATGTACAACTGCTTTTACTAAGATGATCAGTTGCATGTGTTTACATGTTCAATGGCATATGTTTACATGTAAAATGTCTTGTGTTTAGATTTATAATTACCTGTGCTTACATGTTAATACGTAAAATTGCATTTGTTTACATGTAAAATTTCCAGTGCAATTTTATAGCATTTTTGAAAGCCAAACAACTTCAATCAAACCAATTAAAAAGCTGCAAGATTGTGTCATTCAGGATGACATTTACTCCATATTGCAACTAACAGAGTGCAGATTTAGTTGCTATTTTGGTACAGATAATTGTCAATATTGCTTATTCACCATTGAATTATTTCACCATCTACCAGCAAACCGACTTGAGCCTGTAATGTGACAATAAGATTTACTTACACAACACATTATAAAAGTACCCACCTTACAATATTTTTCATTATTTTAAATCTACAGGTATCATTAAGTGACCAAGCAGATTCCAAAAGTTGACCAACTTTGGGTACACCATCAACAGATGTAAATGCCAGAGCTCCAACATGATACATCGGTGAACTACGTAGACAAACTAACGACCCTGTTACAACATCACTGGCACTGAATGATGGGAAGGAACTGGTGTCCTTGCTCTTTTTCTTTTTGGTTTTCGTTCTTTCTACCATCTTTTTTCTTTGTCCAAATGGCATAACGCCCCTGTAATTTGAAATTCAGCATTATTCTAGAATAAAAAATTCTTAACATAACCTCATTACAATTTAAAACTCTCTCCATAACTCACTTGCAAATTTCTATGTATAAGTCCCCTAAAACTTAAAATTGTCTGCAAAACTCCTCTGTACTTGAAAGTTATCAGTGTAACAAATCTATAGTTTTAAATTCTCTATATATCTGGCCATAAATTGAAAACCCCTATGTAACTTCCCTAGAAGCTTTGATTCTCTGCTAAACTCCTATAATATTAAAAATATGGGCACAACTCCTCTGCAATCATGCACTGAACAACTCCCTTTGAATTTAAAATTCTGTGTAAAACTCTACTGCAATTCAAAATTCTCTGTATAAGTAATAAGTCTCTCTAAAACCCCTTAAAATGTAAAATTATATCTGCATAACTCAATAGAAAGTTAAATTCTCTGTACCCCCTAAATATTTAAAATTCTCATTATAACTCTCCTAGTATTTTTTTCCTCTTTTCAACTCCCCTAGAATTTAGAATTCTCTGTATTACTCCCGCAAAACTCAAAATTTCCTGTAGAACACATATTAACTCCAACATTTAAAAATTAAGTTTTCTGCATAATTTCCTTAAACTGAACAGATTTTGGTATTAGCCCCCTAAAAATTACAATACACCTATGGAATTTAAAACTATCTGTATAAGGCCCTATCAAGTTAATTTGTAGATTCTCATCCACCTGTAACAAAAAATCTGGGGTGGGTGGGAGATTTTTAATTTTTTTTTTTACTGATTTTCACTAAAATTGATTGGAATTTAAAGAAAATTTCTGAAAAATTAAAAAAATAAATAAATAAATGAAAAAAATGGGGCGGATGGGGATGAGAATCTATTAATTAATTTGATGTGGCCTAACTCCATGACTCTTCTGGAGTAAATTTTACTCCCACCTATACTTACCACCAATATAAAGCTCCACTTTCTAACCTGGCACAGGTATATAGAGAACATGTGTGAAGGGAGACGATCCTGTCAGTCAAAAACTCCGGAAAAGTCTGTACTGCATGTTCAAGTTTTGATGCCACTTTGTTTAAAGTATCATCCACCCATGTTGCTACACGATGAGTTTCAGTGAACACAGATGCCCTCACATTACAAGCAGACAGTCCGATGATTTTCTCATGTTGCAGGCCAAGGGAGAGAACTTTTGGATGACGAACATTTGGATTCTAGAAAATAACAGAAAATATATTCATATAGCTGTACCTTGTTAAATACCAAGCAATTATATTCAAGTTTAAGTTTGTCAGCACATTGTCACTAATATGTTGTCTTCATTTGTAAACAGGAAAAACTTGTTGCACATGTTGTGCCAAGCATAAATTTTCTATATTTTTAAAGTTTCATTTTGTTTATGAGGACTTACATAGGAATACCCCAAAACTTATCTTATTTTATGAATATCTGGGTTATAAGAGTGTTTTAATTCCAAATATAAAAAAGGCTCAAGGAAATTCAAAATATACAGGACCCATTTTGATAATTCATGAACCATTTCTTTTGTTCTTGCAGAAATGTTTTTATCATTCAATCGTCATTTAAGCAATAACAGTACATTATTTAAATGTCTGTCAATCGTAGATTTAATTGTCAAAAACGCAGTTTTCAGGCAACGCATAGCAGATCCCGTATATGGATGATAATGTACTGTTATTGCAATTGTAATGCAATCAAATAATTTCATGTATTATTTGTATTTAACTTAGTTGTAAAATGACCAGACTTGACAGGGAATCTACTTTGAGGCATGTATGTAGTGAAATTAACAGTCAGTTTTGACCAATCCAAAAATCTGTTCCATAAATCTTGCATTAGAATAATTCTATTGTTTTCATTTGNATATTTATGTTCCTCTTGACTAGACCTATACACTTGCCAAGTATCAAAAGTCTACCTTATATAGTTCAAAAGTTATAGCCAAGGTTAAAGTTTCGGACAAACAGACAGACAGGACAAAAACAATATGCCCCCCGATCCTCGATCTGGGGGCATAAAAATGCAGTTTTCAGGCAACGCATAGCGGATCCCGTATATGGATGATAATGTACTGTTATTGCAATTCTAATGCAATCAAATAATTTCATGTATTATTTGTATTTAACTTAGTTGTAAAATGACCAGACTTGACAGGGAATCTACTTTGAGGCCTGTATGTAGTGAAATTAACAGTCAGTTTTGACCAATCCAAAAATCTGTTCCATAAATCTTGCATTAGAATAATTCTATTGTTTTCATTGTCTAAAAAAATAAGATTTATCCCCCTTACCTCAGGATGTCGGTAAGGTTCTGGGTCATTCCACCTCCAACTATACAAGTTACCATTAGTACCAACACAAACTAATTCTGAATGCATCGCGGCAATGTGAGTAAATCTACCAGCACTACCATCCTGAAATTTGAACAAAGCATGAACTTAATAATACTTCTCTCCATTGATGAACTTAACAACAGATCCAGTATACAGATATAACATTGTATAAGCAGCAGGTAACTTGACTGAAATATCAGATAATTTTTTCTTGTTTGCAGAATATGTTAATGTCTAAGTTATTACAAGTACCGGTACAAATATGCAACAATATTTGGTAAATAAGTGCAGTTACTGTAAATATGGAATGTAGGACATTTTGTTTTTTGATACGGACGTTATCTTGGCCAGTATCAAGTGAGCCTGTTAGGGCAAGCTTGATGCTTTACGCTGTATGTCCTACACGTACATGTATATTTCTTTTATCTGTAATTCACAAAATCATAAATAGAACTCATTTGAAAAAATTCCATACTGGTCATGTACTAATTATCGCCATTTTCACACTGTGATTTTGCATTTGATCTTTTTAAACTCGGACTAAACTTTCAATGCATTAAATTGTAAAAAATTTACCAAGTAATATGTAACCAATCGTGTTCATTTTCAGTTTCATTGCACATGCGCAGTAATATAGTCATTTTAAAAAGTGTTGGTTTTCTCGACAAATTTTGCTGATGTGTGGACAAGTTATCGCCATCTTTCAAAACATGCATCAGCTTTTTATCAAATTGTTAAATGTCCATTTTAATCCTCTGAAATACTCCAAAAGGGATGAACTAAAAGGGAAAAAGGATTAAAGGTGAGCCGATGCAATTTTCAAACTGAAGGTAACATGATTATTATCAACGCTAAATTTGCTCTATTTTGTTCACCACGACAAGAAAATAGAAGATTTTTACAGCCCCAATTTAACTTGATTTGACTATTTGAAGAGAAAGCAACATAGTTAGCATTTAGTTCTCTTTTGCGACATCACATGTAAAAAATCTATTTTTAGTTAATTATCATTCATGACCCCCCACATAGCAATATATATTTTAAAGGGGCTCCCAAGGGATTTTATCTCAGATTTCAATGTTTTTAAAGATTAAAACAAATTTCTTCAATGAATGTATTTTTAGGATATTGTTTTCACTTCTGTACATAACCGTGTAACTTAAGTCACGCGCGAACTCGAAGCACGTGAAAATTGGCGATAACCGGTACACGGCGATAACTGGTACTCGACCAGTAGGGAATATATTGTATAAATTAGTTGTTGAAATAACCATTTATTGATGTTTCGGCCACTGGCCTTCATCAGTTCCTTCACATTCACACAGTTCTATATGGTAGTCCTTTCCTTTTCTCTCTAGTAGATCAATTTGATCAGTAGAGAGAAAAGGAAAGAACTACCATGTAGAACTGTGTGAATGTGAATAAACAGAACTCTATATTAAATAGAAATAAGCTGAAATGTCTATTTCAACACAATTTATAAATTGTTAATTGCAATAATTCATATCAGCCCAGTACAGTGATAATAGAATTATCGTCGCTCAGGACAATTGAAAGTAAAGCAAAGTAGTGATAAATTTATATTCTGCAGATGGCGGTTTCCACAACTTATTTCTCGTCAATGTAGATCTATCTGTTGGAATTTCATGAGGTCCAATATTTTGATATTGATTGAAAGATTCTGCCAAGAGGAATACACATGCAAAATATGAAAGCCATATCACTTACTGAGATTTTAATCCCCTCTGGCCTATTATATAAATTTCCTACTGCAAATATGTAAAAACATCCAATTTGAAAAATTTGTGGCCCTTTTTTCTGAAATGGTTGTGGCAATAAACCTCTTACTTGCACCCAGTTGTGTCAAAAATAAAAGCTTAAATTTCCATCCTCTACAACAAACGTTACGGTGGCAAAGAAGAGGCAAATGAATATGAATGATTGATACATGTATTATAACCAAAATTTTTACATTGGACTTCAGTAGACTTTACCTTTTCATTAAAAAACTGCAACTCTTCCCCAAAGTTAAGGGGACTGTCTGAAGGTTGTTTTTGCTTTTTCAGCCCATCGGCATCTAGACCATCAGTCTTTCCACGGTCCAGAGCTTTCATTGCTTCTTCTCGGAGTGTATTGTCCAACCTTCTCCTTTCACGAATTCTAAATATAGATTCCCTTTCTCTTTCTATGTCTCTATCACCTGAAGTTAATCATAAAACAAACTTTTATAGGTGGAAATATTGGACAGGAAACAATACACAGCCACCATGCAGAGTGAAGTAAAGATTTATTAACTAATGAAGGCTAACAGCCAAAGCATCCTACATAGTAAAAAAAATACCGATGTTGCATAAAAAACAGTAAATTTCGTTATGCTGTACACGCGTTTCAAGGAGTTACCTCTCATCAGCAGCATTAATATCAAATAATATGGAAAGCCATAATCCAAAAGTTGTCACTTAAGAAGTACTCATTACCAAAAAAGTCGAAATAGGAAGCCAAATCCAGTACCAAGGTCATCTACCGAGTGCCATACACGGAATGAAGCCTCAGTATTTTTAAGTCATTTTTAGTTTTTAGTATTCAGTATTTTTAGATTAGTGCTAAACAAGTATAGATGTTTATCCTGCCTCTTGTAAATTCCTAAGATGTTGTTTTGTCAAAAGACGTCAAGTGCCAACCGTGTATATTCCATATCAGGTGACTGATTAAAATACCGTCAGTGACCGCCATTAAGCAGCATCACTGTACGTTTTTAAGGTGGTTTTGAATTCTATGCATTAAGGTGGTTCGGGTGTCTAAAACTGCGCATGTGATGAAAATTGGAATTTACCATTAAAATGTTGTAAAAATGATTTTGAATAGTTCATTGATAATAAAGAAAATGAAATAAGCAACATTTATGCTGCAAGTGTGCAAAATATATCACATTTTTGAAAAACTCTAATTTTATTAAGGGGAGATAATTCTAAAGAAATAATGGGGGAAAATCACATTTTCATGATTTTTTCAAAAATATGATCGGTGACCCCATTTTTTTATTTCATATTTCCAAAGTTGTTTTTTAACACAGCTTATACTACATTTTCAACAAAATCTATCGTTTTATTCATATAAAAAATGTAAAATAGTATTTTCTCCCTATATAGACTATATTAAAAAGCTCGAAATCTTGCTATTTTCGGAAGCTTATCCCGGAATAATGAGTTCGGTGACCTATTGATTTTTTTACTAAAACTTTAAAGTGCATGTAATAAGCTTTCATTCACAGAAAAATAAGAAAAATCTATGGTTTTGTTTTTAGTCACCCGAACTACCTTAAACAATTTTTTAACAATGTACAGGACTTTCGGCAGGATATAAACATTACACAGTATGCAACTGACCTAATATGGTATATACACGGTCAGTAAATTGAGTATTGGGCTCAGGCTAGGCTCTCGCCCAATATGAAATTTACTGACCATGGATATACCATATGAGGTCACTCACAGACTGTGTAATTTATATTATTCCCTTTTGGAATTGTTTATAATAAATATTGTCATTGTATAAAATAAGATTGAAATATTCTTACACGGTTTTTAAAAAGCTTCTATTCAACATTGAATTGAAACCCCTTTTTATGGATTTGTTTATAATCTATATATTCTCTATCTGATTATGTAGTGTAAATCGGGACTCAACACAATACTCTTTGTGGTCAACATTTACATGCCAAGTTTGAAATTATAACAAATTACTTGTTGTAAATCTTTGGGGTTGGTTGGATAGTAATCCACTGAAATTTTCTTGAAATACCTCATCACTTTTGTTGCAGTGTATAAAAATTGAGTGGTTTCCTTTCCCTAAAAACTTACCTAATCTTGATCTAGTTCCTGACCCACGACTCCTCAATGTAGAGTAATATCCAAACACATCCTCATTATACATAGCGTCAGCATCAATGATTACACTAGGATGATCTGAGTGCATGCCGCTATCTAATAATGACATCAGATCATCAGGCATGTATGATTCCTGGCTATCATCGTCGTTATCATCGCCCTCATCATCACGACTAAGAAGGTTGTTGACAGCTAAATTTACATCAAGATTCTACAAAACAAGCATAATTTTGTGGATAAGTTTTGTTTAATAGAGAACCGATTTGCATAGATTTCGCAGTTCAATCATTGTTGAAAATACACATAGAAGATTTCTTGACATTCTATGAAGTGACATAACAGTACATTTACAGACATCTAGTATGTTAATATATCTAGGAGCATTGTCGGTAAAAAATATTCACAATAAAGTTGCTACAGATTCTATCACTTATCAAATCCTATTGGGTTGATATTCATTTGTGATGTTATAACTGAAATCATATTTAACCTGTCCATAAATTCATTTTGAATTCTTGATACCTCATACTAATATTTACATCAATAAAGGGCTACTCTGAGCGCAGCATGATACGACCGCAGCATGTCGACCACTGAAATTTCAACAAAAGTAGTTTAAAGTGAATGTGGACACAGTAAAGAGCTTGACACAATAATTAGATGGACACAAAAAGAAGCTCGACACAGTAATTAGCTGGAAACAATACAGGGAAAAAATCAACCCTTTTGATCCCTTACTGATAAAAAAACCGAAAGAGCTTTGCAAAATATGTACTATCAACTAAAACTTTACATCCATAGAAATTCAAAGAAAAAATTTCCATCGAAATCGGATGAAAAATTAAGATTTGACATATTTAGAAAAATGCATTTTTGGTCCCTTTGACCCCTTATAGCTCAGAAATGATATGACCTACACAAAATCCATTGGCATACTACTGAAAGCTTAGATCAAGAGAAATCCAAAGAAAAAAATCCCATCCAAATCTGATGAAAAATAATGATTTGACATATTTAGAAAAATTGCAATTTTGGCCCCTTTGACCCCTTGTAGCGCTGAAACGGTAAGACCTTCACAAAATCTGTTGACTTACTCCTGAAAGCTTAGATCAAGAGGAATCCAAAGAAAAAAATCCCATTGAAATCCGATGAAAAATAAAAATTCTACATAATCTGCAAATTCGCAATTTTGGCCCCTTTNTCCGATTCCAAATTTCCTAAGGATCACACTGAAAGAAACCCCATCAAAATCCGATAAATAATAAATATTCTACAGCCCAATATATGAAAACACCTAATTTGGCCCTTTTTGGCCCTTTTTAAAAAAATGGGCAGGGCCACAATACCCAAAACCATTCCCAACCTTCCTTTTGTGACAAGCAACATTATGTTAAAATTTCATAAGGATTGATCAACTAGAACTGAAGTTATCGCACGGAAAGGAAGAGTCTACAGACGCCGCCGACGCTGCCGACGCCAGTATCATACCAATATACGACCTCAAAAAATTTTTTGCGGTCGTATAAAAACTGCATCAAAATCGGACTTAAAATAAACTTTTTTTTTAGATTTGCCCCTGTTGGGCCCCATTTATCTCGCGAACCTTACATGCTAAATGCTAAATCTGTTGGCATATAGATTGGAAATTTCCTCAGGAGCACACTGAACAAACCCCATCAAAATCCAATAAATAATAAAGATTCTACAGTCAAAAATGTGAAAACACCCAATTTCACCCCTTTTTGGCCGGCAGGCCCACAATTACCAAAACAAGTCAAAGTCTTTCTTTTGTGCCAAGCCAAGGAACATTGTGTTAAAATTTCATTTGGATTGATCAACTAGAACTAAAGTTATTGACCAAAAACTAAAGTGTCGATGGACGACAACGACGACAACGACGAGAGCACCATACCATTATACGACCTCAAATTTTTTGCGGTCGTATAAAAACACAACTAAAATATAAAATAATTTTCCAAATTGAACAAGACAATGCTCACTACCGGTAATTAATTGGGAATAAAAAAATTCACAATGTGGAAAAAGTCAAATTTTAATTTGAGATTTCCAGAAATGATTTTGTCAAAGGTTTTTTCTTGGGGTAAAATATGAAGAAAGATGTGATTACCCATAATATCAAAAAATGCATTCACTACTTCAAAGTTTTCTACACTTTTATCTTACCGTTCTTTGTAGCTCTCTGATGATTAAATTTCTGGACTTTCCTTGAAGTACTACTTGGCACTAAAATGAAAGAAAAATTAGTGATACATTTACTACTGTATACAATGAAAATGCACCATACTCTGATTCATTAACTTACTTAACGTACAATCAACCAAATGACTGGGTAAATCGTGTTCATAAAAGTATACAACTTGATTCCATTAAGGCAATTATTCTGCAGTGCTTTTCATGCATGACAGAAGCAATATGTACGTCCAAACATATATAATCCTGGGAATTAAGTTTATAGTATGTCGTATTAAACAAACTACACCTAATAAAACTATCAATAAATCTACAAGATAATCCATGTTCAAGGCTTGAGTATGTGTGTTAAGTCATCAGACATGCATCTTCAACAAAGAGCAGACTTAGCAAATAATGCTGCACACAACCAAATCCAATATGATGAAGCATACATAACCAAGCACTTACTTACTTACTGCCCATTACGCTATGCAGTGTGTAAGCAGCAACAACATAACAAAGTACTGAGTCTTAATTAAGAGTTTAATATAATAAATTATAATACTTCTGATTAAAAACTAGCACAAGAAGCAAAAAATATTTTGCATGGCCTTACCTGACTTATTAGTTCTTCAGGGACGACAGATGCTGGTACCATTGGTCTTGTTCCTACAATAACCCCTGACCTTCGACCTCTTCCAACATGGACTGATCTCTGCATCTGTCTGCTGAAAGCTTGCTGGGCACCAGTACTTCCACTAGAACTTCTGGTTGTAGCAGCGCCACCTGTAACAGTACTCCCCCATCGTCTGAAAAGTACATATGGTTGGTTATTGAAAAGTTATAATTGAAGATAATAGTTTTCAGGAATTTTTTCACTTATTTACTACTCATTTGCAATCAAGGTTTGTTTCTGATAATATGAACAAATTATGGGATGTTGTCTTCTGGACATTTACCCCATTTCCTTTCTTTTCAAATATAGCATGTAAATTATGTAAACTGAAAAAAATTCGACCTCCCCCTTCCCTGCCACTGAAACATGGAACATAAGTCATAAAACAGGTCAGGGTTAGAGGGGTTACAATCCATCTATGAATCGATTATATCTATGGCCAGTGACAAGGATTTCAGTATTATATCTTTGGTACAGAATTGCAATATGGGAAATGAAGGACACTTATAAAAATAAGTGGCATTCCACCCCCACAGTGGAATTTTTACTGGAATAGCCGTAAGAGATTTATTATTTTTCTTTGAAAAATGAGGAATTTTGCAATATATATCATGATATATTACACTTTCTACAATTATTTCCTGTCATTTGATTATCAATGATTCAACATGTTCAATATTGTTATTGATTGATCGAAAATATGTCACTTTTTTTGTAACTACTTTCGATTTTGATCAATAATTGAAAAATCCCTTCCCAGTATTATTAGAAATCTCTTATTATTTCCTTACCCTGTAGTTTGTTCTGCTCCTGACCCAAGTATATCAGACACTAGAACCATAGGACTTTCCACAAT
Organism: Modiolus philippinarum; assembly: GCA_002080025.1. Classification (NCBI taxonomy): domain Eukaryota; kingdom Metazoa; phylum Mollusca; class Bivalvia; order Mytilida; family Modiolidae; genus Modiolus; species Modiolus philippinarum. The sequence continues at coordinate 60,201 of MJUU01018657.1, forward strand.
CAGGGTTCCTCCTCTGGATGGTGCTGTTCTTTCACTGCGATCTCTTTTTATTGTAGTGCTAAAAATAGTTTTTAAGTACACATATTAAGTTATGGTACACATTTATGTAACATGTGTGAGGATGTTCAATAGTCAGTTTGAAAATAAATGGATACTGTAAACTAACTTATTTTCGTGGATACATTATTTTGCGCATTGTCCCTCATGGTGAGGTTGGAAACAACTAATTTTCATGATTTTATAATCCTGCTGATATATGATTACAAAATTTGCGACAACAAATGGCTTGTGAAAATTAGTTGGTTAACAGGATTCAAATGAATGTTATTTTCCTTATTAAAAGGTTGAAAAAAAGTGTATAGATATTAGGGCTATTCCATAAAAATTTAACACCCGGGATTTGGGGTGGGGTGGGGGTGTGTTTGATGCCAGTTTAATTTTTTCTATTCATCCTAGAGATCAGCCTGTGAGAACCATTAACTAATTGGAGAAATGATATTTTTTTTCTTTTGGTGGTGGGGTCTAAAATACATGACGTTCCCCTCCTGGGTGGTGGATTTAAATGGAAAAGCCCATACATTAATAGTCTTTGCTAGATTTTTTTTTCCATTTTTCATTCTTTTTTTCACATATAAAATCCATGTGAGGAAATTCCATATACATCAGTTTTAAAATTGTTCCTCGTAATTAAGAGGAAGTTCCAGTCAGCAAACTGGTATATCATTATCTAAAAAGTCTACAGATTGTTTAGAGGTCATATGATATAAGCAAACAAATTGGTCATTTTTGAGATAAGCCATCCATAACATAATTTTGGATTGCTGTTTATGGATTTAAAATTTTGGATGTGAGTAGGTCAGTAGGTGAATTATTTTTTTATTTTCAAAATACATCAAAATGGGTTTTTTCTGAAAAATGATGAAATTTTTTGAGAAGGCATAAAAATGTCAACCTTACCCTAGCAAAACATTATCTCATCAGATCTATATAATGCCTATCAAGATATATGAATATTTTTTCCACTGGGTCAAAAGTTATACTATGTTCCCCAATGGGCGCAAATTCAGATACTTATTTGAAAGGACCATTTAAGGATCATTGTCATGATTGTGACTAAGTTTGGTTATAAATGGACTACAGAAAAACTAGCCTTAGCGGTCACCTTGATTTAGAAGCCATCTGATTTAAAAGGTCATCTTTCATAGTTCTCTTAATAGTATATATCATATAAATTAAACCTCATTTAAAAGGCCAGTTTGACTCCTTCCCAAAGGTGACCTCTTTAATCAAGTTTCACTGTAGTTTTTAAAAGGATATCTGAACTGGTATTTCACGGGGTCTTTTGGAAAGGACCATCTAAGGACCATTATGACTTAATTTGGTTCAAATTGGACTAGCACTTTCTGAGAAAAAGATCTTAGAATGTGTTTCTCGCAGGGTCAATTGTTAAACTTTGTTCCTTGCTGGTGGCCACCTTGGATGAGGTACCGACCTGCCAGACACCTTTTTAGGAAAGGTTCATCAAAGGACCATAGTGACGAAGCTTGGTTGTGATTGGACTAGTAGTTTCTGAGGAGAAGATCTTGAATGAAAAGTTATTTTTATGACGGATGGAGGACAGACACCAAGTGAAGCCAAAAGAACACACTGAAATAGACCGCAGAGTAAAACCAACACACTGGAATAAACTGCAGAGTAAAACCAACACACTGGAATAAACCACAGAGTAAAGCCAACACACTGGAATAAACCACAGAGTAAAACCAACACACTGGAATAGACCGCAGAGTAAAACCAACACACTGGAATAAACCACACAGTAAAACCAACACACTGGAATAGACCGCAGAGTAAAACCAACACACTGGAATAAACCGCAGAGTAAAACCAACACACTGGAATAAACCACAGAGTAAAACCAACACACTGGAATAAACCACAGAGTAAAACCAACACACTGGATTAAACCACAGAGTAAAACCAACACACCGGAATAAACCACAGAGTAAAACCAACACACTGGAATAAACCACACAGTAAAACCAACACACTGGAATAAACCACAGGGTAAAACCACCAACTCAAACATACATACGTTTTAGTATCAGATTTGTTCAGGTCTAATTTATCTGTTACTATACTGAATGGTATTCTGCATACTCTGCCATCCTGTAAAAAACAAAAAAAATCCATTACCACAAATTTTTCATGTATTAATTTCATTCCCATCTACTTAGGAATGATTGCAAGGATTAAAAATTTTCAAAAAGAGTTTTCCAGTATCAACAATTGCTCTCTGTTCAGGTTTTAAAACAAGATCAACTTCCTTCATTTGATTTTCTGAAAAAATCGGACCCAAATTGAATTGTAAATTGTAGCCATGTTCATATATCTACTCCATACAGAATGTCTTTCAATTATAAAATAAGAATATGCCTTAAACCATACTGTGTGCCTAATTTACCTTTGCTTCATTTACATTTGTCAATAACATGAAAAATTTTAAAATCGTACATGTACTTTATTCTTGACTATTGTAACACCATTTTGATGTGTCAAATTAATAAACTGCTAGCCTTATTTAGCAAATTATTCATGAATAACAGTCAGACAAATAAAATATATGCAGAAGACTATTTGGTATTCAAGTAGTCAATAAAAGGATTCACAAACGTACATGTAACAATTATGCTTTTTGTTAAGTTGTTCCGACAGTGACACAAAAAAAATCAAAGTTAGTGACATGCACTTAGAAATTCTGGCTCTACCAATTTCATAAAATGTTCTTAAATAAATGTGCAATGAAAATCCTTTTGTTGTATGCAAATGCTTCCATTAACTTCCCCTTTCATAAAGATTTTCAGATATCACATAGAATGGACCATTTACTCTAACAATAATGTGAGGTAGTTGTCCCACACTCCCCTCACCCAAATATTTTATAGAATGGTCCATTAACTCAACCAACAATGCAAGATAGGTTTTTCCCATGCTCCTTTCCCCAAGATATTACATAAATGGTCTATTACCACTAAAAACTAAAAAAACTGAGCAAAGTTCACTAAGATATACTCCCCGCTCCCCCATTTGATTCCCGAGATAAAAAAAAATACCCCCAAAATGAAACATCTTATCAAAAGTTGAAAACAAATTTTAAATAGGAGGCGCACAATGGCAATATGTAGTAAACATTCTGTGAACGTTTTTCATTGGTCTAGGAGGAGTTGTTGCCACAAAGTGTGCACACCTATTGTGGACAGATGAACAGACAGCATGATCCCTTTATACCATCCTGCTAATTCAGGGGTTGGGTGGGGGCATAAAAATGCATAATAAATTGGTCCTACCCGACCATTCCCCAGATATTATATGCATGATATAGAATGCTGGTCCATTACCTCTAACAATAATGCAATAAAGGTCGGCCCTACAACACATTGTGTGATAACAAGATTCCTAATAGCTCTGAACACAGGAACATTCACAAATCCATGATGGCTGATTTTTTCTGCAACTTCTCTCAACCTAAAAAAAAAAGAAATAATATACAACTAAATTAAATAAATGTTTTAATGCTAAAGATACTGAACACATGAGTTTTGGGGTTCTTTATTATGTTAACAAGAGATTATATTTATTAAACAGTCAGGGGTCACACTGCATAAAGTAAAAACTTTTCACCAGCTTAGGTTAATTATTTTTACTTAAAGTAAATAAAATCAGCATTAAATTTATTTACTTGTACAAGGTGGTGAATAAAAGGATATGGAGTAAATGCACATGAGACAAAATCTCTACAAATACATGGTAAAAAACAAGCAAAGGAACAACACTTTTATTGTTGTTCTTCATCTTGAAGTCACCATGAGGCCTTCAACAATGAGCTTTGCTCATACCTCATAGTAAGTTCAAGACGGCCCCTAGTAAATTTAGATAAAATGCAGAGGTTTTCTCCCTTCAGTGTCTCATTATATAAATTTTCATAGGATAATTAATAATTTTCTATGAAAGTTTCATTTTTGATTGAATCATTTAAGTCAAAATTGATTAGGGGCAAAATATTTTTCTTGAGGTGCAAGCTAGCCAAAGATTAGTCCTTTGGGACTTTTAACAGCTGTTAATATTAAATTAAGTGGTCTACAACTTGCATCATTATCACATCAAGATTTATCACACGATGATGCTTGTAATTTGGTTTTAAGTGGTCTTATAGGGTGAACAGTGTGCCTGTAATAGGGAGAGCCTGTTTTGGAATAAATATACTGCATATTTCAAAGCTTACTTGTATAAGTATAAAGTTTTTACTTGTAGGTAAACAGAATTTTTACTGCTTCAGGTAAATAAAATTGACTTAAGTAAGTGAAATGATTTCACTTTATCCAGTTGGATCTCTGACTGTTAAATGTTATGCTAAAGATACTGAACATCCCTGAATACATGAGTTTTTGGGGGTTTTATTGTGGTAACAAAAGATTAAATTTATTAGATGTTCGGTTTAGGATTATATGAATCTAGCACCGGTGGAAAGGTAAGATCAAGAAATATCAGACACCCAAGGGTAAGATTTCAATATTTCTCTGACGAGGCTTGCCGAGTCAGAGAACCATTGAAATCTTACCCGAGGGTGTCTGAGATCTCTAAATCTTGCATTTTCAACGGTGTTTGATTCACTTTCTCACTTTTGTTCATAAAAAAACGTCTTTCAGCGCCGTCATGTTGTCCTGACCATCCGCCATTACTTAGCGACTCACCATGACTTCATAATATGCACGAGGCTGTCTCACATGGTGTGATGTGAGACAGAAAATTCTCACATTTGAGACAAGCCAGTACCTATTTTAAGCCGTTTGAGATATCCCTGTCTCAACCCACGGGTGAGATAAGAATTTTACGTGAGGAAATACATTATGACGTTATCAATGTCAGTAAGTTGCTTAGACATGGCGGACGCCAACTATAATCTGGTTGTACAAAAACTTGTATTTTGCTTATAATTGTGAGAAAAACAATCAAACACCGTTGAAAATGCAAGAATCAGAAATCTCAGACACCCGCGGGTAAGATTTCAATGGTTCTCCGACTCAGCAAGCCTCGTCAGAGAAATATTGAAATCTTACCCTTGGGCAGTGTTCAATCTAGAATTTGGACTCAGGGGGTCATGCCGGCCCAGGTCCCTCATCATAGGGGGCCAAAACTTGTAGTTGAGGGCCATTGAAAAAAATGACGGACACAAAGTCATAAACTTTGTAGACCATTAAATAGCAGTTAAAGTATACCCATTGAAAGTTGACAATGGACAAAGTGATGGAATTACTTTGTTAGCAGAACAAAATAAGAGCCTGGTGAACAATAATCAATTCATAAGTAAATACAAATAAAGGCTTTGGCTGAATTGAATATTAATGAATAAGAATGTGTATTGTTCATTTTATTTTTTGAAAAGCCCAAATACCTTGTTCGATTTGAAATTCTAAAATGAAGCAATGGGATGTAAGGGGGTTCT
>MJUU01018657.1:67187-80070 GCA_002080025.1 Modiolus philippinarum
CTTTTATTGTTGTTCTTCATCTTGAAGTCACCATGAGGCCTTCAACAATGAGCTTTGCTCATACCTCATAGTAAGTTCAAGACGGCCCCTAGTAAATTTAGATAAAATGCAGAGGTTTTCTCCCTTCAGTGTCTCATTACATAAATTATCATAGGATAATTAATAATTTTCTATGAAAGTTTCATTTTTGATCGAATCATTTAAGTCAAAATTGATTAGGGGCAAAATATTTTTCTTGAGGCGCAAGCTAGCCAAACTTTTAACAGCTGTTAATATTAAATTAAGTGGTCTACAACTTGCATCTTTATCACATCAAGATTTATCACACGATGATGCTTGTAATTTGGTTTTATGTGGTCTTATAGGGTGAACAGTGTGCCTGTAATAGGGAGAGCCTGTTTTGGAATAAATATATTGCATATTTCAAAGCTTACTTGTATAAGTATAAAGTTTTTACTTGTAGGTAAACAGAATTTTTACTGCTTCAGGTAAATAAAATTGACTTAAGTAAGTGAAATGATTTCACTTTATCCAGTTGGATCTCTGACTGTTAAATGTTATGCTAAAGATACTGAACATCCCTGAATACATGAGTTTTGGGGGTTTTATTGTGGTAACAAAAGATTAAATTTATTAGATGTTCGGTTTAGGATTATATGAATCTAGCACCGGTGGAAAGGTAAGATCAAGAAATATCAGACACCCAAGGGTAAGATTTCAATATTTCTCTGACGAGGCTTGCCGAGTCAGAGAACCATTGAAATCTTACCCGAGGGTGTCTGAGATTTCTAAATCTTGCATTTTCAACGGTGTTTGATTCACTTTCTCACTTTTGTTCATAAAAAAACGTCTTTCGGCGCCGTCATGTTGTCCTGACCATCCGCCATTACTTAGCGACTCACCACGACTTCATAATATGCACGAGGCTGTCTCACATGGTGTGATGTGAGACTAAAAATTCTCACATTTGAGACAAGCCAGTACCTATTTTAAGCCGTTTGAGATATCCCTGTCTCAACCCACGGGTGAGATAAGAATTTTACGTGAGGAAATACATTATGACGTTATCAATGTCAGTAAGTTGCTTAGACATGGCGGACGCCAACTATAATCTGGTTGTACAAAAACTTGTATTTTGCTTATAATTGTGAGAAAAACAATCAAACACCGTTGAAAATGCAAGAATCAGAAATCTCAGACAACCGCGGGTAAGATTTCAATGGTTCTCCGACTCAGCAAGCCTCGTCAGAGAAATATTGAAATCTTACCCTTGGGCAGTGTTCAATCTAGAATTTGGACTCAGGGGGTCATGCCGGCCCAGGTCCCTCATCATAGGGGGCCAAAACTTGTAGTTGAGGGCCACTGAAAAAAATGACGGACACAAAGTCATAAACTTTGTAGACCATTAAATAGCAGTTAAAGTATACCCATTGAAAGTTGACAATGGACAAAGTGATGGAATTACTTTGTTAGCAGAACAAAATAAGAGCCTGGTGAACAATAATCAATTCATAAGTAAATACAAATAAAGGTTTTGGCTGAATTGAATATTAATGAATAAGAATGTGTATTGTTCATTTTATTTTTTGAAAAGCCCAAATACCTTGTTCGATTTGAAATTCTAAAATGAAGCAATGGGATGTAAGGGGGTTCTGTTTGATAAACTTGCACACATCGTGAGCATATCATATGCTGTTTATCGCAAGTCTTTAAATAGTAGGGTCAACCATGCCGAAAATTTTCGAGTTGCCAATTGTTCTAAATATTTGGTTTTCTAAATTGTCCGTTTCATTTTGATTTTGACTGTTCACGTTATAGCTTTTACTCGATTCTTCTCCGTAGGGACAAAATAAGAAGAACTACGCTTCATACTTTCACAACCAAAGCGTGAATGTCAAGGACCTTGAAATTATCTAAGTGATACAGACGCTTAGTAACGACCACTTCTAATCTGCCTTAATGAAAATCACCTTACTGACTCTGACGGATGTATAGAATTTTTAATCCGGTTCGGACACTTATTTCCGGTAAATTTCGAAAGGCGAGATCTCAAAACAGTGAAAATTACACCGCGCCGTATTGGCCTAGGGGTTTATCCAGTGCGCCTATCAAGCAAAAATCGCAGGAATGGCGCAATGGCACACTCTAGATTGAACACTGCTTGGGTATTTGAGATTTCTAGATCTTGCACTTTCAACGGTGTTAGATTGTATTAATCTCACACTGCTAAAAATAGGAACTGACCTGTCTCAAAAGTGAGAAATGTCTATATCTCAACTAGGACAGGGTCCACATAACAGCTTACATAAAATTATACAGCAATTTTAAAACAACATTTCAAATTATCAAATAATTTACGTTTAATTACAATTTGTCTCCGATTGTAAAAAGTTTATAGAGTTTACACGAATATTTATTAATTGTACGTCGCAAAAAATACTGCGTATAATGCACGTTTCGCAAGCATGGTTGATTCATCTGTTTTTCTTGAAGATTTTTGGCCCAACTTTCCGGACAAAAATCATCTTTACCTATCGTTCAGTTGATCATCTGTGCCTGGTAAAGGATGTACTATACAATGAATTGATGTCATATTGTTAAGATGTTTGTTTTCCACTTTTTTTTACTGAATATTTGATGAAATTAATTCAGTGTTTAAAAGTTAATTGGTTTTCGCCATGTTTGATGTGTTTCATATTGTCACTTGTTAGAGCTCACCTGATTGGACGGAGCCCAGTTTCTTTTACGAAATCTGATTGGTGCATGTTAGATACTTTGCATCGAAGTCTTAGAAAAAAATTAATTGCGATTTATATTCCAGGTGAATCTTTTATCTAAAAAATGTGTCAATTCTCATATAAAGCCATAAAAATTGTCATCATACATTTTGTTCTTCATAAAATTTCTCCTACTTTTTTCAATCTTTTACGACTTAAACTCGGGAAGGGTTTACTTTCTAAACAAATTACAGAAATTACATTTTATACAAAGGAATGCCACCATTGATAACGGCGGTTTAAGCGGTACAGATAATGTCGACAAGATGTAGTATTGGAATATACAACCACACAAAGCACTTCATGACTCCTCGGCGGAGCCTCGTAGAGATGCGTTTATAGAAAAAAGGGAAAAGGGTGTTAGCGTGAAGAGGGAACCACCTCTTCAAGAGTCTTTATAAAATATTTTCTCGCCCATGAAACGGGAAAGTAAAAATTGGCGGGATATTTCGATACCCCCTTTACATATGAGTGCATGACTTTCCAATAGAAAAAATTCTATTTTAAGCTTGAAACTGAAAAGTTTTGGGAAGCTTTTAATGGTAAGCAAAATTAACCGAAATGCAGAGAAAACGTGGTTTTCCTTACAGCAAATCACGGTGAATATCGTCGTAGAAATGACAAAGTATACAAGCTCATCATCTAATGAGTTTCTGAAGCTAAACCCAAGATTCCTCCTGCAAAGATAGGTTTTCCGAGAATTCCTGTTATCCTCTGCAAAACCAAGTTTTGCTGTTAGGAAACCTAGGTTTCATGGGCTAAACTGGACTTTCCTACAGGAAACTCACATTTTCCTACAAAAAAACTCACATTTCCAAGAAGCCTTCCTGACAAAAAAATCCAAGTTTTGTAGTCGGAACCCATCTTTGTATGACGGAATTTAGGATTAGATTTAGACAGACATTGGATGTTGAGCTCTATATTTATTCCTACAAGGAAATTCACATTTGCTGGAAGAAAGTCAAGTTTAGTCGAAAAGTCGAGGTTTTTCTGAGGAAACCCCATCAGGTGGAAACTTGGGTTTAGCGTCAGAAACACATTAGATTCTGAGCTTCGTATGTATTTCTGGGAGAAAACTAATATTTATTGTAGAAAAGTCAAGTTAAGACCAGGAAACCCTGGATGTCCTGCCAGGAAACCTAATTTTTGCAACAAAACCCGGTTTTGATGAGCAATACCGTGTTTCTCTACATTTTGGTTAATTTCGCTTGCCATTTACTTTTGTTGTATGGAACCCCCTTCAGGAGCATGCAAAGAAAAAAATATGTTGTTTGTCCAAAAAACTAGTTATATATGTTATAACGCAATATAATTCTCCAATAAATGTACATAAAGTAACTCACCTGAACACTATTATTGTTTATCCAAATAAGGACAGAATATTTATAACTACAAAATCTTGAGTAAAAAATTGTTTCCTCGGAATATAAAGTGTTGCACAATAAAAAAATAAGGAAAATCATGGTACACAGAATGAGATACAATAAGATCAGTTTTGGATAGTAGGGCAGGCTGTATAAAAACTTATAATGAAAATAACAAAGTTCATTCCGATGTTTTGCTATTGAAGTTCATTGGGTGCATGAATTTGCAAAAGTGGGGAAGTCATTTGCGCGACTTTTGATGACATTTTTGCAAGTATATCATTGCGTGACTTTTCAGTTTCTGGTCAATGATTCTGACGTTTCCGCGCCTTTGATTTGTTTTTCTCACAGATACTCAAAGAAAAGCTGTAACAAATACAAAATTAAAAGATTAAAATTATTGAAATTGGAGTTAACATATGTGTTTTAGTCTCATGTCCATTTACTCCATATCCTTTCGTAAAGTAAAATATATACGTATTTGTCACATTTGGAAAAATAGCACTTAAAATTGAGAACCGAACCGCCAGCTTTAAAAACGAACAATTCAAGAAAAATGGCAACACCAAGAAACAAAGACATCATACGAGTAACAAAGCGCCAAGCAAATATAAAACGGAAACCTATGTCAATCTCAGACGAAGACCGATTATATCGATCTCGTACAATGCCCTCGATGATCTCGTAATTATGTGTCATTCATAACAGGCTACGAACATCAAAGCTGTAACTAACGATGATAGATACTTAATGCATAATTCATTTTTAGTAATTTGTGTATTAATTCATAAAATTGACCGTATATACATAAGATTCATAAAAATCAGGCGCGGATCCAGGGAAATTGAAAAAGGGCGGGGGTTCCAATCGAAAAATGAAAAGAAATTCTGCCGAGCGGAGCGAGGCGCGAAAATTTTGGGGGTATTTCTTTGTAAAACACCTGGATTTAAAAAAATACATGACTGTCCAAAAAAAAGGGGGGTTCCGGGGTCCAAATACGCGTATAGTCTGGAACAACATATATATAGTTTAACATTTCTCTCCTATACTTACTATTTGATATATTTTAAATATATTTGTGTTGTTGAGGATATTTCAGAGAATGAAACTGATCGAGACATGACTTGTATTCGTCAAAAGTAGGACTCGTCGGAAATCGGAAAATCAATTACTCCCTCAGGAATAATTATAGCATCTACATCTTTTTGTCTTTGTAAAACTGGAGGAATTAACATTAGACAAAGTCATTATTCAAATTTAACTTTTACTTGGCAACGTCGAAATCTTCAGTGGTGTTTGGGGCGTTGGATGTGTTGGGGTGGAGTCGGGAGTATGGGGTAAATGTGAAAATAGACTATAGAGAGGGTGCGAGAAAACTTAATATATTACACACAAGATTAAGGCATCAATGCAATTTAAAAGCTGATTTATATAGAGTAAATTTAGTATATGACCTTTCATGCCATTGTGGAGCACCATATGAAGATGCAATTCACTTTTTTCTTGAATGTCCAAATTATCAAATTCAAAGAAATGTTCTGTTTTCAGACTTATGAAATATTGATCTAGATATCGAAACCACATTATTCGGCAATGAAAACTTGAATTTTCGCATGAATTCAAAAATTTTTGAAAAGGTCAGAAATTTCATAAACCAAACAAAACGATTTCAGACTGGTCAATAAAATCTACATTCTTTTCTTCTTTTCTTTTTTTTTCATATTTCCTCTTTTGTTTATTTTTTATTTCTACTCTCATTTACATTTCCGTCTATTTATTAAATTGATATCTTTATTTTGTTGTATTGCCTGTTGCTATGCTATGTAATATGGAGAGGACAGTTGCTAAGTTGGTACAATTTGTTGTCCAATCCATTTGCTATTTTTTGCAATAAAATAGAATTAAAGTAAAATAAAAGTAAATTCCATGCACGTTGCAAGATTTCCGAATTTCTATCCATCTATATCGCTTTCCCTTTCTTCCGTCCTTCATCAGAAATTAGAATGAAAACTATGTTATTGCATATGAGTAAAAAATCTGGAATTCTATTGGCCTAAAACCAATCACGTGACATTCTCTATCTTGCGGTATTGATGCCATCGGTCCAAAAAATCTGGTATGGACCGACAGTTGCAGTCAATACTTGATATGGACCGGTAGTTGCAGTCAATACCAGATATTGACCGATCGGTTGAATTGTGACGTCAATTTAAGAAGAATTTAGTGATGATTACAGAAATGAAATACATGTATTTTAACCTGAGATTTTAACTTAGATATATATTTATGAGAAAAATAATTACATTGATTGCAGTTTTTCATTTTGCAAATAAATAAAACAGAAAAAACGTTACGCTTTCAAACACTATCAAACGGAAAAATCAAAAATTGAATAACAAACAATGTCATTTATTCGGTTTATTCAATGCAATAAACACAAAAGTGTCTGATATATACGGCAATATCGTAAATAGACTGCCCTCGAGGCCATGGTATGGACCAGAGAAATGATATGCCCGCGCCTTCGGCTTGGGCCATATCATTCCTTTGGTCCATACCATGGCTCTCAGACAGTCTATTTATTACGATATTGCCGTATACATCAGTTACTATTATATAAATATTGTATTTCAGGGGTACATATAAGATTTTACCGTTACAAATATCACACCCTATTACCGGCAATCCCAACTACCGTGGCTATCCCGCCTGCAGACTTGTAAACAACTTGAAGACAGAAGAAGGTGATGCTTTCACTTACAAATAAATCATATTAATATTCAATAATATATTTGTCTTTTATGCTTTAAATGTAGTTAACATGTCTATGAATATTCATGACAAATACTAAGTAACGATCTTTTGAAACTTCGGAGATTTTGAGCAAGAAATTTGCAATTTTCAATTTTATTGCTGAAAATCTGCATTAAAACACTTTTCATCTAAAAACGCCTTTATAAAACTTAAGAATTTCGACGCTTATGTAATGTACAACATTTGATTTATTGTATATGAAATCTAGCTTTTCATTTAGTACTGCATAACGGCGGAATCCTCATTTTATTTCCAGCTCTTGAATTGGCAATCCCGAACAACAGGTTTTAAAATTATTGACTATCACTGAAAACAGATAGTGACGATCCCAAACGATGAACTAAGCTTAAAAGAAACAAACAAAATTATTTGTATTTAAAGAGGATAGCGTAGTAAAGTTTCAACTAGATATATATATATCTTTTTTTCCACAATTTGGTGGCCTTTATATGTTACCGGAATTCTCGTATATGTACATCGGGTTCTTGGCAAAATAAAGCAAATCTGACCATATAAATTACACGAACAAGAGGATCTCAAGAGCCTGTATTGCTCACCTAGAGCATCAATTCCAAGAACAAGAGACTCTCAAGAGCCTGTATCGCTCGCCTGGAGCATGACCAATGAAATTAGTAAGAATAAACGTTTTTGTTAAAGGGTCTTAATTTCAAACTATGTAAAGAAACATTTGTGTCAAATTGTCCAACATTTAACCATTTTCCCCTGCTAACTGCTTTCTTGATCAGCACTTCATTAATAATTCATGCCATATTTCTTATAAATGCATTCATAAGTTCTATAGAAGATCTTTGTATGTATTTCTCATAGGGTCCAATTTAGAAAATTCACTGCTGGCAACCATGTTTGGTGACAATTCGACAACAGAGTAAAAACATTTGGTCATGGACCTGAACAACATATTTTTGCAAGGGACAATCTAACACTTGTGTGGCAAAGTTTGGTTTTAATTGTCTCAGCACTTTCAGAGGAGAAGATCTTTGAAAGTCTTTTCCAAAAGGGTCTAATATTAAAACTATGCTCCCCGCTAGCGGCCATCTTGGACATAGCGGTGGCCTGAAAAACACACATTTTTTTGCAGGGGACAACCTTAAGACTATCGTTGCCAAGTTTGGTACCAGTTGTCTCAGCAGCTTCGGAGAGGAAGATCTTTGAAAGTGTTTCCCTAAGATCCAATGTTAAAATTATTTTCCCTGCTGGTGACAGTCTTTGATATAGCACAGATACGAAAAACAACGTTTTTATTTTTTGCAGAGGACCACCTAAAGACTATTTTGGCCAAGTTTGGTTCCAATCAGCTCAGCAGATTCAGATGAGAAAATCTTTGAATATCTTTTCCCATAGGGTCCAATGTTTAAACAGTATTCCCCACTGACAGCCACCTTGGATACAGCGCTGACCTGAAAAACATTTTTTTTTGCAGGGGGACCACCTTAGAACTACTATGGCCAAGTTTGGTTCCCATTGGCTCAGTAGTTTGGGAAGAGATCTCTTGATGTGTATGGTCCAGCTCGTAGCAGACCTTTTGTGGCAAAGTATGGTTCTACTTGACTCAGCACTTTCAGAAGAGGAGAATATATGTCTTTTCCCATTGGGTCCAACGTTAAAACTGTGTTCCCCGCTGGCGGCCATCTTTGTAGAGGAACACCTGAGGACCATTGTGGCCAGGTTTGTTTCCAATTGGCACAGTAGTTTCAGAGGAGAAGATCTTCAAAGAAAAGTTTACGCCAGACGAAGAAATTTGGAATGAACTCATCTTAGTGAACATTTATACAAAGTTCCGGTAAATCCTCAGTTTATTGGAGGAAGAGTAGCAATAATGATAATAATAAGAAGAAGACTTCGTCTCGGGTGACATGAAAAATAAAAGAAAACAGAACAATACCGCTTACGTCCGCGGCGACATAAATACGAAAGGGAATAAAAAAGAAGAAGTCGCACTTAATATATGATTTTTAGCAAGAACATGCTGATAAATTTCAATTCTTGCAAATGTCATTTTTTAAAGTAGGAAGTCCTTTGTGATTTAAGAGTAGTACCAAAAGAGGGATTCTGTCGCACTCATGCAAAATCCTGCATAAAAATCCCTACCTCGAGGGCAAGATGCAAACGGACGGCATCCCTATTGATCATAGGGTAAATACAATAATTATGTCTTTCGCACGGAGCATAAGTCAGTCTCTACAGGACACCTTAAAGAGAGGTGTGCCTACGTCCAAGATTGAAATAAATAAAGATATGGCATCCGGAAGAAATAAGATGGATCAGTTCCAGGATTTCTTTCTGGAGAATGAAGAAGATTTGGAAGATAACACCCCCACCCCCAAAAGCAGCAGCAGTGCTGCAATGCCCCCAACCTGGTGCAGATGGATGAGCACACCCAGCAGTGTCAAAATTGTTGGATGGAGCAAGTCCAGCGATTTGAGCATCAACCAAGGGAGCAGATGACCACCTGCGGCTACCCACTCAAGAGCAAAAAGGTGCAGTTCTGCAAGGGCAAGCCCGGGAAGGATTGTCTCTGCTGGAGACATGATAGGCAACCACGCGAGACAGAAGAAGAGGAGTCCATCCCCGTCGAGGGTAAAATGGTAGTTGAAGAGACCATGAAGACCCTCCGTCAAATAGCTAAGGATGAGGGTCTGCACGAGGGGGGTCAGCAGGAAAAGTAAGGAGGCCTTGGTGAAGCTCATCGAGGAGAAAACCACCCGTAAATTTACCCGTAAGGAATTTCCAGCTCCCGAAGCACGTCCCCATCTTCTTCCACAACTTGAGTGGGTATGATTCCCACATCTTCGTCAAGGAGCTTGGATTCTCTGAGGGTAAGATCAACTGCATCCCCAATACCGATGAGAAGTATATCAGCTTTTCCAAGAAGGTGGGAGATCTAGAAATGAGATTCGTCGATTCGCTGCGCTTCACGCTCAGCTCGCTGGATAAGCTAGCCAGGAATCTCACCCCCGACCAATTCAAGACCATGAAGGCGAGATTTGGCGATCATCACGAGCTGATGATTCGGAAGGGAGTTTTTCCCTACGATTATATGGATGGGGAGGTCAAGCTGGAAGAGACTCAGCTTCCACCCAAGGAAGCCTTCTACCGCACACTTTCCGGGGAGTACATCACCGACGAAGACTACGCGCATGCTCAGAAGGTCTGGGAGACCTTCGAATGCAAGACCCTACGAGATTATCACAAGCTCTACCTAGAAACCGACGTCTTACTGCTCACCGACATCTTCGAGAATTTCAGGGATATCTGCCAGACTCACTATGGGCTTGATCCTGCCAACTACTTCACATCGCCCGGATTTTCTTACGACGCCGCCCTCAAAACCAGTGGGCAAAGATTGGAGCTTCTCTCTGATCCGGACATGCTGCTAATGTTGGAGAGGGGCACCAGAGGAGGGGTCGCCATGATCTCTCATCGCCACGTTCAGGCCAATAATCCCTACAGGAGCGCGTACGACGCCTCTCAGCCCACCAAGCATCTCACCTACCTCGACGCCAATAATCTTTACGGATGGGCGATGTCGCAGCCTCTCCCCAGAGGAGATTTCGAATGGGTGGAGCCGGAGGAGATCGATGAGATTCTCAGCTATCCAGACGATCACGAATATGGGGCCATGGTAGAATGTGATCTCGAATATCCGAAGGATCTTCACGACGCCCACAACGACTACCCTCTCGCGCCTGAGAACGTGGAGATCAACAAAGTCCGCAAGCTGGTGCCTCATCTAGGCAAGCGTGAGAAATACGTCCTCCACTATCGAAATCTGAAGATGTATCGGGAGAGGGGAATGAAGCTCGCCAAAGTCCATCGGATCATCAGGTTCAGGCAATCCCCATGGCTCAAGAAATATATCGACCTAAATACCGCTCTCCACGCCAAGGCCAAGACCGACTCCGAGAAGGATTTCTTCAAGCTCATGAATAATTCGGTCTTCGGCAAGACCATGGAAAATCCGGAAGCGTGTGGACGTCAGACTGGTCACCACCGAAAAGCAGGCCCTGAAGCTCGTGGCCAAGCCCAACTTCGAACGTCGGGTGGTCTTCACCGAGAATCTAGCAGCCGTCCATATGAAGAAGACCAAGCTGAAATTCGATAAGCCAGTCTACCTAGGAACCCGCATCTTGGATATTTCGAAGCTTCTCATGTACGATTTCCACTATGCATTCATTAGGAAGATGTACGACGATAAGGCTCGACTTCTCTTCACCGACACAGACAGCTTGGCCTATGAGATCCAGACCGATGACTTCTACCAGGATATCACTCCACACGTCCAGGAAAAATTCGATACGTCCAACTACCCAGACGAGCATTCCTCTGGCATCCCCACTGGCGTGAATAATAAGATCCTCGGAAAATTCAAGGACGAGTGCGCTGGCAAGGCTATGACCGAATTCGTGGGGCTTCGCGCGAAGCTATACGCTTTCAAGGTGGATGATGGTGAGATCACCAAGAAGGCGAAGGGAGTCACCAGAGCGTCATCAAGCGCAGCATCGCCTTTGAGGACTACAAGCGATGCCTCACCACCCAGCAAGAGATCCATCGTCCGATGAATATCCTCCGGAGCCATCTCCATCAGATCTACGCTGAGCAGATCAACAAGATCGCTCTCTCCGCCAAAGACGACAAGCGTCACATCCTCCCCGATGGCATCAACACCCTTGCTCATGGACACTATCGAATCACCCATGGCTAAGCCCCTCTGCACTTAGTAGGCACTGACGGGTGCGGATGCCCATCCAGACTGACCATACTTAGATAAATGAGCAGCATACGAGTGCATAGCATCCTCATCCCCCATCAGCCCCTCTCGAATCTAGATTTGCAGGAAGCTTCCAAGGCTCTGCATATTCCCCACCTCAGAGGGGTATTCATGCGCAATGCCTTACCACCCACCCCACGCCCCATCGAATGTGGCATCCTAAATCACGACGATCGTGATGGCCCTGGCACGCACTGGACGTACTGGCATAAGCATGGAGGACTCAAAGTTTACTTCGATCCCTATGGCCTACCCCCACCCAAAGAGATCGTCGACTATCTGAGGCCGGAGATTCGATATAATACCGATGAGCTTCAACGTCGTGGCGACGTGGTCTGCGGACACTTTTGCTTGCACGTATTGAAGCTTCTTTCGGAAGGTTGGACGCTCGAGGAGGTCATCTTCGACCTATAGATAAATGGATAAATTTGGATCTCCCTCGAGGAAGCGCATGCCCGTCTGGCGGATGCTTCAGGATCTCAATATGAGCGATCATCGCATCACCAGTCTTGGATTGCCGCGGGATAGCTCGGACGCCGTGACGAAGAAATGGGTCACTCAGCAGCTGAAGGAGAGCATGAAAAGTATCGATGACCTAGAGGCTGAGCTTGGTGCTACCCAGAAAGATCTCGAGGAAGAAAAGAAACGCTTCGACCGCATTGAGAAATATATGGCAAAGTGCCTACCCATGGCAGGTGGTAAGATGGAAGGGGATATCGATATGCAAGGGCATGCGATCCTTAATCTGCCAGAAGGGACCCGAGCAGACGAACCGGTCACCAAGGGATGGTATGCTAAAAATTGGCAGGAGGCGGTCAGTGCGATGCAAGGAAGGATCGAAGCCATGGATAAAAAGATCACGTCTCACCACGGATAGCTTCACAGCCTTTCTGGTCTCTATTTCGAGGGACCGGAAAGACTACTGGTTATTGCCAGTCGGACTCTTTGACCCATGAATTGAAAGATTTAGGATATCCCATCCACTTCACGAAGATTTCCTTCACCCCATCCCTGGTTCGTCGTCGCAGGATATCTTCGATGCGATAGACTTCCTGATCGGTGCGTTGGAGTTCGGGCTCGTAGAAGGATCCCTAGATCTCCTCATCGTGAAAATCCTTGAGGCGATAGGTTGGTGGCTG
>MJUU01018657.1:81758-97402 GCA_002080025.1 Modiolus philippinarum
ATAACGTAAAGGAAGGTGGATTTCTCCCCATGCTTGCAGGTCTCGCCTCTGCTGCGCTACCTATGCTAGCCAAAACCGTGCTGCCTGCTTTGGGTGTGGGTGCCTTGAGCGGTTTGGGTAGTGCAGCCATGCAAAAGGCTGTGGGATCCGGATTATATCTCAAGAAGGGTGGGAAAGTATACTGCGTGAAACCCCAGGGTCGTGGTCTGCATCTCAGCCCAAGTACTTTGCCCAATACTTACGGTGATGGATTGTACTTGAAGAGTGGAAGTCGGCTCTACGATGGTAGTGGATTGATTCTTGGCCCTAATAGCCCCTTCAAGAGTATCCCCCTGCTAGGCATGCTTCTCTTGGGCCCTTAGATAAATGGTCGATGAAGTAGATGGTAGACTCGAGGATTTCCTGGATTCTGAGGTTCAGAAATATACCCGCATGCTTCGCAACTATAAGCGACTGGATAAGGTGGTCTCCACTATCCAAGCTGCAGCCTCCATCAGCAGTCTATTGCTTACCAGTGGCACCATGGGGTCGGCTTTGACCGGGATCGGTGCTGTGGCCTCCCTCCCCCTTGGATCCCTCGCTTGCCTGAGTGCGACAACCACCCTAGTGCTCTTGCTGATCGCCAAGCGAATCGTCAAGAAGAAGAAGAAGCATCGCGATACTCTCCGCTTGGCTAGATTTTATCAGTCTCAGCTCCCGGGTGAAGATGGTGCGCCTGTCGTCTGCCTGAAAAATTATTACAATGAGAAGGATCAATTGCGTCAACCTTCTGTCCCCATTAGTGAAGAATTGAATGCGCATGTGCCGTAGGGAGGGTTCTTCCATTCGCGCCTCGCTCGGCTACGCCTCGCTCCCCGCTCATTCCCGAACCCTCCAGATAAAAAAAATTCCCAATCCGTTTTGGATTGGGAAATTTTGCGTTCTTACCCCTAGCCCTCTGGTATTTTTTTTTACTTCCTCACCAGATCGTAGGAGAGGTATTGTCGATTGGATTATTTCTTGCTAAGCTTGTATCCGGTGCTCCGAACGTAAGCTCCTTACAAGGGACCCTTTTCTTTGTTGAGCGTGGGGCAGGCCCATACTCTGGTGATTTCTCCTTCTCGATTTTTCAGAGTGAGAATCCTGCTTTTGCCGAATTTTCCGTCCACTTCTACCACCTCCAAGATCTTATAGATCACTCCTGTGGGCAAGTCCTTCCATGTGATGGATTCCTGATTCTGATTCTGGTCCTTCATCTCTTCCTGGAAGGCATCTTCGCTGATAAAGTCATCATCCTCAACAAGTTTATCGGGGTTGTTGGGATCGAATGAAAGCACGGTCTGTTCGTTTTTCACCGCAGCCCTTTCAAATTTTTCCCTGTTGTTGGCGACTAGGTTATTCATATAATCTCCCATAGTCCGTTCGGGAGAGGATGGGGGACTGTCACCTCTTACAAAATCAAACATTGGTTTGACACCAAAAGTCAGAAGGATTAAATCTTGACATTCTTGTATTTACCCTATGCTCAATAGGGATGCCGTCCGTTTGCATTTTGCCCTCGAGGTAGGGATTTTTATGCAGGATTTTGCATGAGTGTGGCAGAATCCCCCTTTTGGTACTAATTTTAAGCATGGATATATCAATATAATGCACTGGATGAAAATAGAAAACGGGGTTTGGGAGATGAGGGGGTTATAATTAGAGGAATTTAATACAGTGTTGAGAAGTGGGCGGATGGTAGGCGCGGGAGATTAAGAAAGTGGGCTTAGATTTCGGAAAAGGAAGTTGTGAGATTTGAATTGGAGGTTGCAGAGTGTGGGTTATTAAAGTGGATAAAAAGTAGGTGGAAGAGTATGAATACTTGTTCATCCCTATTCATAGCTAACCTTCGTATTTACTAACTAAGTCAGTGAACCCGTTTTCTCAATATTTCAGAAAAATGAAATTTTTGTGCTGATAAACAATGAAATGATATGAAGGAAAATAAATAAAAAATGAGGAAAACTCGAATTCAAAATGGGGAAATACTAACCGCACTGCCGTATAACCTAGGAGTAAACAAACATTTAACCTTAAGGGTTTTATGGTTTTCATACCCTGCCTCACAAAGTCGTAGGGTATAATGTGAAAACCTGAGTTATGTGTCCGTTCTTGAGTTCTTATGTCTGTCTTTCCGTCCGTTTCCGTCGAAGGTTGCCCCATGATAACATGTTTAAGAAATAACGTTGCGTCTTAAACTTGGTTTTAGTTCTTTAAAACAAAAGTCATGCCAAATCTAAGTTAAACTCAAAGGTATAGTTGGTTCTAGGACTATGCCCTTTAAAGTTTCATTTTTTTTTACTATCCATACAATAACTTTTGAACGAAACCAAGTTGTTTACAACTGAACATTCTGCACTCTATCAACACTTTTTGTTTCGCCCTAGACGAAACGCGCGGAAAGCGAGACATATGCGTACAAAGTATGACGGCGGCGGCGTAAACTTTCATGTTAAGTTTTTGTGATTAGGTCATTTTCTCAGTAACTATAAGTGGTAGGTCAATGATATTTGGTATATAGGTTGGTCTTGATTAATACATGACAGTCTGCTATATGGTTTTTGTCTGTGACCTCAATTTCACGGTCCAATGAACTTGTTAAGTTTTTGTGCTTAGTCTAGTTTCTCAGTAACTATAAGTGTTAGGTCAATGATATTTGGTATGTAGGTTGGTCTTAGGTAGTACATGACAGTCTGTTATATGGCTTTTGTCCTTGACCTCAATTTCACGGTCTAGTGAGCATGTTAAGTTTTTGTGATTATGTCATTTTCTCGGTAACTATAAGTGGTAGGTCAATGATATTTGGTATATAGATTGGTCTTGGGTAGTACATGACAGTCTGCTATATTGTTTTTGTCTGTGACCTCAATTTCACGGTCCAATGAACTTGTTAAGTTTTTGTGCTTAGTTTAGTTTCTCAGTAACTATAAGTGGTAGGTCAATGATATTTGGTATGTAGGTTGGTCTTAGGTAGTACATGACAGTCTGTCATATGGCTTTTGTCCTTGACCTCAATTGTATGGTCTAGTGAGCATGTTAAGTTTCAGTGGTTATGTCATTTTCTCGGTAACTATAAGTGGTAGGTCAATGATATTTGGTATAAAGGTTGGTCTTGAGTAGTACATGACAGTCTGCTATATGGCTTTTGTCTTTGACCGCAAATTCATGGTCTAATGAACATGTTTGGTTTTTCAGTATCTATCAGTGGTCACTGATATTTTCGTTTTTGGTGATTTATGACAGCCTGCTCTATTGCTTTTGTCACTTACCCTTATTTCACAGTCTAGCAAATATGTTTAGTATTCTGATTTAGTCAGTTTGAGAATTCACATCAATTTTGCGACCACGAAGGGAAGGGCGAGATATCAATTTGGGTCCACACTTGTTTGAGAATGTTTATGGTCATAACATTGTTCACAGCCCAAAAATGTAATAAAAACATAACACCAAAGTGATAAATGTGATTAATTATAATCAAATGGCATGATTACTATACGAGTTCGGGATTGCCACTTCCCATTTATAATATGTTGTCAGTGATAAATATATCTGTTGTTTGTGATAGCCAAAAAAAGTGTTACCTCTGAAATAAAATGACGATTTCGTCCATATGAGGAGATAAATGAATGACAGTTTTTGATATATAATAAATAAAGACCTATATTTTTATATGTATTAAAATACTAAAGCTAATTTCCGTATTATTGCAAAATTAAACTATTTTTCGGATGATCCCGTGTAACAATCTTTAAAAATGTACTTTAATTCAGNAGTAAAAAATCTGGAATTCTATTGGCCTAAAACCAATCACGTGACATGCTCTATCTTGCGGTATTGATGCCATCATTCCAAAAAATCTGGTATGGACCGACAGGTGCAGTCAATACTTGATATGGACCGGTAGTTGCAGTCAATACCAGAATTGTGTGACGTCAATTTAAGAAGAATTTAGTGATGATTACAGAAATGAAATCTTAGATATATATTTATGAGAAAAATAATTACATTGATTACAGTTTTTCATTTTGCAAATAAATAAAACAGAAAAAACGTTACGCTTTCAAACAAATCAAAAATTGAATAACAAACAATGTCATTTATTCGGTTTATTCAATGCAATAAACACAACAGTAACTGATATATACGGCAATATCGTAAATAGACTGCCCTCGAGGCCATGGTATGGACCAGAGAAATGATATGCCCGCGCCTTCGGCTTGGGCCATATCATTCCTTTGGTCCATACCATGGTTCTCAGGCAGTCTATTTATTACGATATTGCCGTATACAGTTACTATTATATAAATATTGTATTTCAGGGGTACATATAAGATTTTACCGTTACAAATATGATCCGCTCAATTTGCGTCAGTAAAATTTGCGATTTATCTACTCAGACCCTTAAATACAAAATTGTCATTTCATAATTTATCTTTTTTTATTCATTTTGTTTTGCTTATCGTGTTTTTTTTTCTTTGTCTTTTTTCTTTTGTTGTTGTTGTCATTTTTTTTTGTATTTATGTTTCCCCTTCGACGAAGGGAGACAGTATTGTTTTACCCTTTGTTTCTTCTTCTACCAGTTCCGCTTTTTCTTCTCAAACAGTCGTGTCCAGACAATAAACTTTTTGTCTTTCGACCTATAGACTTAAGATATTTGGCATATGAGACGGTGTGTCGCGTCCCATAATGACCTTCTTGTGGGCTTGACTATTGACCTTGAGGTCAAATTAATAAAATTTGTAGCTGTTGGCCTGTCTGGGCCAGAAATTTTTCATCTTTTGACCTAGACTTAAAATACTTGGCATGGGGTTAATTCATTACAAAACGGTGAGTCGAGTACCATAATGGCCTTCTTGTGACCTTGACCTTTGACCTTGAGGTCAAATTGCTTAATTTTTAAGCTCTGGACAAGAACTTTTTCATCTTTGAATCTAGACTTAAGATAGTTGGCATGTTGGTGTGTCATTATGATATGATGTGTAGTGTACCGTAATTGTTTTTCTTTTACCTTGACCTTTGACCTAGAGTTTAAATTACTGAATTTTTAGCTACGGACCAGAACTTTGTTATCTTTTGGCCTAGACTTAAGATAATTGGCATGTGGATATATCATTATGAGACAGTGTGTTGCGTACTATCGTGGCTTCTTGTGATCTTGACCTTGAAACCTCTAGCTGTTGCCCTGTCCAGGCATGAACTTTTTAATCTTTTGACTTCGACTTAAGATGTTTGGCATTTGTGTGTATTATGAGACAGTGTGTCATGTACTATAAAGCGTTGAACTGATCTATCTGAAGGCATGAATACAGGTCTATATGAAGGGGCCCGGGAGACATATGTTTTAGTTTGCTGAAACAATTACACCTAGTTTTTCATTTGATATTTGGGTTGGCATGGTTGGTGTGTTTGTCTTCTTTTTCTTTCTTTTTTTTTGTGCTTCTTTTGTTTTTGTTCTTTTTTTTGTTTTGTATATTGTTTTTATTTTTTTTTCACCGCAAACCATCTGTGCCCCCACACTTAAAATATACATACAGTATCAACTGTGCATTGTCATCAATAATATTGAAACAGACGACTGATTTAATTCATCAATACACAAAGTATGTTGTAACCGTTAGGATCAAATATAACATCCATCTGTTGATTTTTTTATTTTATTGTTCCATTTGTGATATAATAATTATAGGATAATTTGGATATGAGACATGGGTCAGAAACAGAGGTATATATATTTTTCTTATTCATGTCGTCTTTTCATGATACGAACATTTTGGTGGTAAAACGGGTGGCCGAGAGGATGGGGGTCAAGTCTCGTTACAGTGATACATTTGTGTTATTGGATGTGGCTTGTTTCCATTGATTTATTCACTTTTTTTACCTTTTTGGGCCATTTAGGGCTTGCTATATGGTGTGAGGTTCCTTACTGTGTTAAAGACCTACTGTGACCCCTAGATGCTTTGTTTTGGGTCGTTTTAACCTGGATATGGGATGTTGTCTCCTTGACATTTACCCCCATTTCCTTTCTTTTTCATATGTATTGTTGTACACTTTTGTTAAGAGTTGTCGCCCAAACATGAGAGGAGCTAGCAGTTTGAAGAACATCAAAAAGAGCTCAATAAACGGATAGACAAATGTTTAAACGTTTTAATATTGGCTTTCTTTATCTTTATCTCAATCACTCACTGTCCCTTACTATTCCCATTGCTTCAAACACGCCCGTATTATGACGGAAGTATTATGGTATACCGATGTCCGATTATCCGTCCGTCCGTCTCATATGTTGCGCTCTAACTTGATAACCATTTGGCCATTTCACTTTAAAATTTGTAGAGGTATTGAGTATGATGGCCTCATGATATGTATACTTTGTGTGAAATTTCGATTTTTCTTGCAAGAGTTATGGGACTTTACTCGTCAATTTTAATATGTCGCGCTCCAACATAACAACCATTATGGCCCATTCACTTCAAACTTTGTAGAGGTATTGGGTCAGACCTCACGATCTGTATACTTTTTGTGAAATTTCGATGAATCTGTGAATCTGAATAATTAAAGGGTATACCATAATACTTCCGTCATTATACGGGCGTATAAAAAAAAATTGTAGAATACGATTTTTCTTGCAAGCGTTAAGGGACTTTATTCGTCAATTTGAAGGCAATTTTTGACATGCTGCGCTCTAACTTGACAACCATATGGCCCATTCACCTCAAACTTGGAAGAGGTATATTTGGTATGATGGCCTCTGAATCTGATTACTTTTTCGTGAATTTTGGATTTTCTTGCAAGAGTTATGGGACTTTACTTTTTCAATTTAAAGCAATTTTTTACAGGTCGTGCTCTAACTTTACAACCCTGTGGCCAATTCACCAATATTGGTTATGATTGCCTCGGCATCTGTACTGATACTTTTTGTGAAATTTTGATCTTTCTTGCAAGAGTAATGGGACTTTATTCGTCAAATGTAAGGCATTTTTCTACATAATACTTATTGACTTATAACAGAGCTATCAAACTTAATAAGGCTGTTATAGGTGCATCTTGAAATTGCAAACCCCTTACTAAAATCTTGAAGTTTTGAAGGGTTGACGACGGGTGTATCATGCGACTTGGCGCAGCTGTTTATTCTGAAAACTGATATGATGTTGCGAAAGGTATTTCCGTTTTATTGATATATTTTTATATGGTCACCGAATTCTTTTTCGTGGTATCTATCGCTGAATAGTGGTTCATCATTCAAATCTAATTAATTCTGTGACACTATATAAAATTAACATCATTAAACGGAAATTTCATTATGAAAAAACATTTCATTTTTGTAGAAAAATTGTAGGATACGTTTTGAAAATATGGCGATTTGTAGAAGATTGTTGTAATAATTATCAGTTCGTTTTACATAGATTCTACATAAATGCACCATAAATGGTTTATTCCCGACAGGTCATATGGGTATTTCAAGCATTGAAATAGATAAAACCGTTTATCCAGCTCCATTTGATGCGATATTGCATGTAAAATTTTATCAAAATTCGGAAACATTGCTATTTACGTACTTATCACCATAATTCAACATTCTCTGGATGCATATTTAAAAAAATATCTATACATTTCAGGGTTTGGTAAATAGAGATATAAAATTTCAATAAAACTTATAATACCTTTCAATGAAATTATATAATATGGTAGTCAAGTCTTAAAGGTGTCGAAAGAAATCGGAAAAGGGGAGTTCAAGAATGGTTTGTGAATTTCACATTTATCAAATCGTTTTGAAAATTTAAACGAAAACATACTAAATACTTGAAATATTCGAATTAAAAGACTTTAAATAAGTGCACCTCATGGTTGTGAGATCTAATCAGATTTTCATCTTATTCGGAGACGGCTTCGGCGAAAAAATCACTGGACAAAAACGAAAAATGACCGTTTTCACAAAACTGAAACTAAGGTCTGATTATGACCCTTTTTTGAACCCTACTTTGTCGACCATTCACAGTGACGAAAAATATGTCCAAGTATACATAAGAGCATTTATTTTATTTAATTGATATAAAACACTCAACCTTCGTTCAAAAGGCGGAAGTTTTTACATATAAAAATGACTTACATGTGTTAAGTGATTCAATAGTTATATAGAAGTAGTGGTATCCGGTCTCTATATCTGTCGCAATATGGGGTAAGTTTAAACCTAAAATCTTTATAGGAAAAATCCTACAAAATCCTTTGGAATAAATTTCAATTGACTGTGTACTAGAAAATACATATCGTAAAAGGCTCCTAATGGAGACTTAAAGGAGAGACTCCTTTTGAAGGGGGTACAGAGGAATCAAGTAATTATTACATTTTCACATATAATCAATAATTATTTACTGAAAATATGATAATTCTAGTTAATTTTCAAAAAGTATGGTAATCAAATAATCAAGGTTTCGTAAAACGTGATGCTCATAATTGAGAGTTTAATGGGAGACTCCTAAAGAAGGGATGCAGGGAAATCATGTAGTAAATAACCCTTTTTCACATGTAATGACTAATTACTGAAAATAAGATAATTTTGGTAAATTTGTACAAAATATGGTAATCAGATAATCAAGGTTGGGTTTGACATTCAAATAATCAGTAAACAAATTCACTTCGTAATCACACAAATAAACCCCTAATATTCAGGTTTCAAGAAACACATGAGAAGGCTTAGCCCTGCAATGTGCGTGTTTTCTTTATCTGTGTGTAGGGGAATAACACAGGCTCTGAGCTCCAATCTTTTTTGAACGTGGAGCTCCGGGCTCCAACACTAGGACTCCGTGCTCCTATCATTAATTGGCAACACCCTTAGTTTACATATTGTAATTTTTGTCTCTTTTTTATTTTTTTTTTCATTCTTTTTGCACAGCTTTGTAAATGAATCTTTATCACACCGGATACATCCTCTACACCCATGACTTGTCAGATTTCATTTTTTTTTCTCTTTCAGTGCATGTATTTCGTAAGTATAAAAATGCCTCATCCATTGCTTTGGACCGCCACTATGAATAGACTTTACACCACAACTTCTCGCTACTGGTAGTAAATTGCAAATGATATATCACTCTGTCCGTCTTGCCCATTCCTGTAACAACATAACAACATGTATCATTCTGTTTCATGCAATAAGTTATATTATATCCATAAATATTCTTGGAAACTTGCTAATTCAAGGGTCTTATGTTTGATCTAACTGACGGGATTAGAATTACAGATGTTCATAGCAAAACTGCCTTAATAAAATTAATACGTGATTACGAGTTCTTTAATTATGATACACATTACATTCCCATTGGAAGACACACCCATAATTATTTTGAATTTGTCAAAAATATGGCAAATTAGGTACAAACAAAATCATTGTTACTTGCCTTTGAATATCCTTCTCTTATCAAGTCATTTTAGCTCACCAGGCCGGAAGGGCAATGTGATCTTTTGCCATCACTTGGAGCTGGCCGTCTGTCCTTCATAATCTTCTTCTCTGAAACCACCAAGCCAATTTTTACAAAAATTAGCCCGATTACTTACCAGGGGATGTAGTTTCAAAACTGTATCCGAGGAGTCCAACAACCAAACAACATGTCTCCCGTTACTAAAAATAATAGGTGTAAAATGCCGTTTTCGGCAAAGAACTCAAAACGGTTACATTTTATAGGAAAAAAATGAAAAGTAATCTGCATGACAAGATCTACCCGGCGTGAGATATTGAAGAAAATATGATTATCTGCTCTGGAGTTATTGCTCCTTTCCCTAATAACAAACTCTGAAAGATAGGGGTAGACTTTAAATTGCAAAACAAACGTTCAGCCTATCAAGATCTGCCCACCTGAAAATTTTGAAGAAAATATGAATATCCATATAGGAGTTATTGCCCATTATTGGTCAGATTTGTATTTTTTTTTTACATTTTCCTTATATTTAAAAAAAAATTGAGATAGAGGTTAAGTTTTAAATCCAAAAATGTTCAGAATGAAAAGGACTATATATTTTATTTTCACAATGGAAATTGTCTGACGTGCGCTCAACTCACGGTAGATGGCTGTTAGTGGGGAAAAAATTGGACCTTGTGTGAAAACACATTCAAATATCTTCTCTTCTGAAACTTCTTGAGCAATTGGACCATACTTGGTCACAACTGTCCTTAGTTGACCCCTTTGAAAAACGTGTATATCAAGTCTGCATCAGATCCAAGCGGAGAACATAGTTTGATATAGGACCGACATAGGAAAGCATTCCAAGATCTTCTACTCTGAAGCCAGAAAGCCTATTGTAACTTAACTTGGTCACAATAATCCATTTTCTGCCCCCTGCAAAAAATGCCCAGGAAGTTTGTTATTCATCCAAGATGGAAGCCAGTGGGGAACATAGTTTAACATTGGACCGTATAGGAAAGCATTCAAGATCTTCTACTTTGAAGGCAGAAGGCCTATTGGAACTAAACTTGGTCACAATAATCCATTTTCTGTCCCTTTTAAAAATATATCCAGGAAGTTTGTACCTCATCCAAATGGAAACCAGTGGGGACCATAGTTTAACATTTGATCAAATTGAAAATCATTCAAAGATCTTCTCCTCTGAAGCCACAGATCCAATTAGAACCAAATTTGGTCACAATAATCCTTGGGTGGTCCCTTTCAAACAATATGTTCAGGGCACCTGTGCCTCATCCAAGATGGTCGCCATAAGGAATTAATTTTTATATTGAACCCTACAGGAAAATACATTCAAAGATCTGCTCTGGAACTACTTTTCCTATTAAAACAAAAGTTGGTCACTTTTGTCCTTTGTTGGCCAAATGTGAAAAAAATGTGTCCAATACGTCCATATCAAATCCAAGATAACCGCCAGCGGGGCACATAGTTTAACATAGGATCCTATGTGAAATGTATTCAAAGAGCTTCTCCTTTGACACATTTGGTCATAATGCTTTGAGGTCTATTATCATACTAGAAAATGATACCATTTAACACTGAGGTTATTTGGACTATTTATGTCATTTATGGGCCAGGTGAGCTATACAGGCTCTTGAGAGCCTCTAGTTTTCTTTCTTTTCTACTATGTATAAAATGCTTAAACTTTCAATTTTAGTCTGCGCGCATATGGTAACTAATAAATTTTATTCGACATTTATGAAATATAACAAAAAAGCTTATGATTTAAATGAAAATGTCAGATAATTCTCTTACAGGTGGACACCTTAAATTTAGTCATCATTCGCAAAACACAAAACACAAATGCTGAAAAAAATATCAGGGTTTATTTTTACATATCTTTCAATATCAAGAGTTGGTTACCGGACTGACTTGTAAACAACCGGACTTTTCACTACCAATGTGACGAGCGCCACGCGCGCGGAGCAGATCATGCTTACCCTTCAGAAGCACCTGATGATATCTCATATTTGTAGGGGTTCACACTGCTAGTGCTTTAGTTTTGTGGTGTTCTTGTTGATTTTTGTTTATTTGTTTTGCCTTTGTCATGCTGCCTCAATTCGTGTTGGATATGATTTGCCGTGATTTTGGATTTTTGATTTTGGAATTCCCCCTTTCATCATTTTGACTTCGGTATTCGTTTGGCGATGTATACAAAACTAAATTCCCCGCCCTTGACGATTTCACCCTACTTTTCCAGTGGCAGTCAGAATTTCCCGTCCCATGGCCATTTCCATACCCCAAAGTGATTATTTATCAACAAACTTGTTCTCGTCTTGATATAGCTGAAATATTGCTGAGTAGACGTTAAACAATATTCAATCAATCAATCAAAACAATAGATACATGTAGTAGTCTGACTTTATCTAATTTTATATATTGTTGACTAATATTTATTTATACTTACCTTAGAAGTAAATAAAATTATCACACAAAACAAACAAATGAAATATATGTTAATGAGGTTAGTAAAATTCTATATAAATACAAAAACATCTGGACAAATTTAGAATTATTTGAAAATGGATCATTTACACAGTGTCAGGTTTGGTTTTCATTTATAAAAAAACAACAAAAAGAACAAAAAATAAATAAATAAAAAAACAAAAACAAACAAAAAAAAAAAACAAACAAACAAACAAACACACAAACAAGCAAGCAATAATAAAAGAAAATGTTTCCATGGGATAAGGATTCCTCCGCCAGATATGAGGATAGGAATTGGGGTATCCTGATGACGGTTAACGGCAAAAACATTAGGCAAAATGACGTTAACGGTAATATTTATGCATGCCTTCACGATAAATTTGCTAGATATTTCTACAAAAATTTGTTTTGACGAATGGCGATATTTTTTCTCTCCAAATAACGATAACGGTACAAAATTCAAGTAATTTCACGAATCAAGGTAATAAATTTTTGACGGTTGACGTTAAAATTTTGACCCATTTGACGTTAACGATAGCTGAAAAGAGGCGTTTGACGGTTAACGGTAAAGGGCATTCATACCCCCAGATATTCTATTCATCAAACAGGACTGCACAGAAAACTTTGACAAATTACTCTACGCAAAATTTGTCAATTTGACCAATTACTTATAAGCCGTGTGAAGTTTCCTTGAAAAGGGGAGACACCATGCAACTCATCACACCGAAGCTTCAGACCAAATATCAAATCATAACTACATACACAAGCTAAGTCATCCACGACGAAAATTTTTAATATATGGTTATACTGGGAAAAATCAAAGTTATCGGCAAACAGGAAATAGATGAATGACGGACTTGACAAGAGGAGACACTGTACAACTCATCACGCCAAAGCTTCAGACCAAATATCAAATCATAACTGAGTAATCCATGACGAAAATTTTCAATATATGGTTATACTGGGAAAAATCAAAGTTATCAGCAAACAGGAAGTAGATGAATGACGGACTTGACAAGAGGAGACACTGTACAACTCATCACACCAAAGCTTAAGACTAAATATCAAATCATAGCTTAGTATTCCATGACGAAAATTTTCAATATATGGCTATAATGGAAAAAAAAATCAAAGTTATCGGCAAACATGCAGGAAGTAGATGTGTGGGGGACTTGAAAAGAGGAGACACTGTACAACTCATCACACCAAAGCTTCAGACCAAATATCAAATCATAACTACATACACAAGCTAAGTAATCCATGACGAAAATTTTCAATATATGACTATAATGGAAAAAAAAATCAAAGTTATCGGCAAACATGCAGGAAGTAGATGAGTGGGGGACTTGAAAAGAGGAGACACGGTTCAACTCGTCACACAAAAACTTGAGACCAAATATCAAATCATTACTGCATACACGAACTGATAAATCCTTGACGAAAATTTTCGGATGTACGGGTAAACTTAATGCCCCCATCGCCTTACGGAGAGGGCAAAGAAAAAAAGATCGAGTTTAGACTTTTGCCTAGTCCATTTTTTCTTGAGGCTAGCCAATCCTGGGATTCAAGTATGTTAACAGCTTGGCAATGTAGAAAAGTTAATGTGAATATGAGTCTTTTTTTGGCGGGAAAATGACCCCATTAAAGTTTTCTTAAGGGTTCGCATTGCAAAAAGCACCAAAGAACACAAATAAACAAACCAAACACAACAAGCAAAAGAAAAAAAACATTATAAGAGGAATCTTGGCAAATCGATGGATGAATGTAAGAAAATGATTTAATCCCTAGATGTACCATAGGATAAATTATAAAGAAAATAATTAGTTAGAACTTAATATAGAAAGAGAAATAAATAAATAAATAAATAAATAGATTAATGAATAAATAAATAAAAAGTAAATAAATAAATTTTCTAATCAACTAATTGGTCACAAAGCATCGACAACATATTGTTTGTCGATACATTTTCACATACCCATCTAAATCCTTTGTCGTTCAACATATACTAAAAAAAGCGATCCTATGTCTATATATCTTTATTGTATTTATTTCCAAATTATAGTATAATGTTTTGATTTAACGAATGTAAAAATACTGAGTTGTCTCTCGTTTGCCGTAAAAAAATTAGTGTATATAAAATGCCTTCTTCCATAGGATGTAGGTTATAAATATAACCAAATTACAGAGCTTTGACTAATATAGACTGTCTACGTTAAAGGGTAAAATTTTACTATGGTTTCAATATTTGTCCAGTGATTTAATGGGAGAAAATTTTGAAAAGTTCCAATAGGGATCAATCGCCAACTAGATTTTCTGCTTGCATCCATCTTGGATAAAGTGTGTTACCAAAAAACTTTTTTTGCAGGGAACCATCTAAAGACTAATGCGGCCAAGTTTGGTCTCATTTGGCTAAGTAGTTAAAGAGGAGATCTTTAAAAGTATTCCCATAGGATCCAATCTTAAGCCATGTTCCCCGCTGGAGGCCATCCTCGATATAGTGTGAACCTGAAAAACACTCTTTTTGCAGGCGACCAACATTAAGATTGTAACTTCAAAGTTTGGTTCCAGTTTTCCAAGCAGTTTCAGAGGAGATGATCATTGAATTTGTTTCCCCACAGGGTACAATGTATATATTCTATGCTTGTGGTCATCCTGGACCAAGGGTGAACCTCAATAAACGCCATCTTGACAAAGGGTTCAAAATTTTTCAAAAATAAATATTCACGACCTTTCAATGTTTGTAGGTTTTTCGTTTGAAATTGACCAAAAATACGAACCTTGAAGTGCTATAAAATGGTGAATGGCTCTCAAAGTGTTTGAGAAAAATGATCCTGTTTGCTACCGGTACTTGCTGAATTTTTTTTATCAAACTTTTGCTTGAAAATCTTAAATGCTGGTACCTAGCACCATTAGGAACATCGTTCTCGAAGTTGCCTCTTGAATCAATAACTCGTTTTTGGTTGTGTGGGGTTCTTGTTCATTTTTGTTTATTTGTTTTGTCTTTGTCATACTGTCTCAATTCTTACTTGATGTGAATTGCCGTGATTTTGGATTTATGATTTCAGAATTCCCCCTTTCCTCGTTCTTGCTTCGGTATTCGTTTGCCAATGTATCTATGAATACACACTGGTCGTCCAGACCTTTCTTTTTGAATGAAAAAACCTTTGTTTTAAATGTTTTAGTATAATATTTGAAATTTATACATGTTATAATGACATTGCCTTTCACAAGTTCATGTTTGTATTTATTTTAGCTCGAAATCACATGACCCACATGCACATGTTCCTACTGATGGTTACAACCGATACTTAAAGGGAGAATTCGTTGCCATGGATACAGATCAACATGGAATGCTGTCAATTCAACAGTTTCAAAAACTCCTGACTTTTCTGGGATATGACGGCGAAATTCCGACAGAGGTATGTGGTAGTATCTTGGACTACAAAACCCATTTTGTATATTTGATCAAGGTATAATTATTAAGAACAAGAACAAGAACAAGAACTTTATTTGCCATATATACAAAGTCATGTATGTGACAATATAAAAACAATAAAATAAAATAATAAACAAAGAGCAAATGATATTATGATTCCCCTGCCCTCAGTTCTAATGACTTTTTCAGAAAGGAACCTAAATTATTCACAAGCTCTATGGTGGATGGGTTGAGGATATAAACTAATTTTTCATTTTCATTTAATTCACAAAAATTGATATAATTATTAAAGAAGCTGATAAAATCTATTCTTA
>MJUU01018657.1:97433-110601 GCA_002080025.1 Modiolus philippinarum
ATCTATTACGTTGCAATTTTTACATAATCTTTCTTCTCTAGGAATCTTTAAATATCTGCCTTTTTCAATTAAAAGATTGTGATCACTTACTCTAAATTTTGTAATAATTTTTCGATATTCAAATCTTGCACAGGACAAGTAGTAATCTTTGGCTATGGACTGTTTTATATATTTATATAATTTTAGTTTATTTTTAAGCAGAATTAGAAAGCAAGCAGGCAGCGAGACACGCTATGCCAAGAAATCTAAGGGCTAAACTGCACATGTTCCATCCTCGGTACTAATTATCTGGACCATTAACTGACTTGTAAGGTGTGTGGCAACGTTCTGTCTCCCAATCGCGGCAAGTTCATTTGCTCAGAGGGAGACCTTTGATTGTAGATGGGTAGGGATTTCTTCGCATGGGCATGTAGCCCCTCCCCTCGGCCAATACATGGAATAAAACACCTTTATTTAGTTTTACACATTGATAAAGAATAATCATATTGTGTTTTAAAAGCTGAAAACGCAAATATACATGTAAATGTTGAAATAAAGGAGAAAAGTATTTAAGAAGGAGTTTTTTAGACCACTTCTAACTTCATATATGTGAGTGAAGGCCGCCTGTATACACGATAAACTAGATCCTCTAAATAATTAAGGTTCCGGAAAATTGATAGTTTTTAGTCTGTCCCTATCTTTCCTGCATAAACATGCAAAGTCATTTCACAAGTTGGTACTAGAATATTTTAATCAAATTAAACGCAACATTTCAGCTTACAAAGCCACAAAGAACCTTTCTCAAGCGAATGATGATTGCCCTTGAAGGGTTTGTCTTTTTCACAAAAAAGATTTGTCGCTCAATGTACAACGTAGCTAAATTTAACGTAACACTAATAACAAGAAGCAAGAAAATAAATACTATAGCATCAGTATATACAATATCTTACAAAGTTTTAATCAACGTTATATTAATCCCAGTTTTAATGTAAAAACTGAAAAACAATGAAAAAAATGTGAACAAATGAATTAATATAATATTAAATAAATTTGGAAGTATATTAATTTAATTATTGTTTATTTTGATGACCCAACAAGTTATTTGGGTATTCTTGATTTTTATGCACCGTGTATATTAAAATGTATATATAAATTAAATTTTACCACTTTCTTTCAGATTATTATTAAAAAAGTGAATACACATTCAAAAGATTGTATAACGATTGATGAATACTATAAAACCATGAAAAAGTTCCCAGATGTTAAAACAAGGTATGACAATAAGCTTCATAACTGATTACTTGATTACTAATAATATTTTCGATTTCTATTTTACAACTTTCCTATCAGGCCTTTTTCGAAAATTTATTTCGTCCGCTTTTATTTTCGGCATTTATATACAATGAAACAGTTCCGGTTATCAACTCAACAATGCAAGTTATTTTTCTATTGTCGTAAACATCCTGAATACAGTTCATAATACTGTTCATATTATGTTCATATAACCAGGTTATTGTTTAATGTGACATTGTACCAATTTTGTTAGAATACAAATGTATTCAGGGTTACGAGTGATAACCGGAAGCGAAGAGTTTTTGTAACTTCACTTGATGGGAGAGTTCTTTATGGAAAGGGCTATTGTCTGATCACCAAATGGGGAAGTTGCAATCCACGAATTTTAAATGAACAGTAATTGATAAAATGCCTATAAGCTATAGGCGAGAAGATACGACAACAAAATATAAAACTTTCCAGCATTGAAAATCTACACGAATGACCGTCTCAACAGCAGCAGCAGAGTGGAACACTTGCCGTACGTTTTGGCAACATATTTTATAGATCCCCTGCATTAATTCGAGGTTTGCTTTCACAAACACAATACAAAAAGTAACTTAATATTAAAGTCGTTAAAAAATACATTAGTTACCACAGATGGCTATTTTGACAACCTGTGTGCCCTAGTAGTCGAAAGATCGAATCAAAACATTTGAACGACCATATACTGAAATATGACAGACACCAATTAACAAGTACAATGACATAAAAAACAAAAAAACAAACAAACAAAAAACGAACAACAACAAAAAACAAACAAAAACAATACAAAATGCAAAAAAAAAAAAAAAAATAAAAAACCAACAACAAAAAACATGACAAAAACAAACAAAAACAATCAAAAACACAAAACGAAAAGCCAAAAACAAAACAAAACGTTAAAAAAAAAAACAAAACAAAAAACAAAAATTAGGCCATTTTGAGGATTAAGGTATATACCTCTTTATTTATCATCGAGATGGAATCACCTTGTGGCCACTGACCTTTTAAATGATGTCGCCTTTATGCAGTAATAACTCATAATTAGATAACGTAATTCGTTCAGAAACAGTAATATACATGTACTTGAAAATTACAAATTGGACTCGAACGAGAAAACAGAAAAAACTGCAACATACAAAATGAATGTCGAGCCATGTTCGAGGGAACGGACGTGGACTCAGAACACCTGACTTGGGAGGATGTATTTACATATTCAACCGATTTTTATTCTTGGTTCGAAACCAATGCATGCGCCACTGAATATGCGAGCTATAGTACAAGTACCCTTTGATACCCCTGCTCAAGGTGGGAGACCCATCCATGTTTGAGACGGAAAATTTTGCCCGGGACAGTTCCACTATATTTGAAGTGCATTCATAGCATGTATATAATTCTTTGTATTAAATACCCCTTTTTGTTTTCTTTGTGTACATTATCTTCAAAATTGCACCTTTTTATCAATTCTGATTGCAGAACGAACAGGTTGCGAGTTATGTTCTTCAAGTTTGACCACGATTATGACGGATTGGCACCAAAAGAAGATGTGGTGGAAGAATTTCGTAAAATGGGGGTCGAAGTTGACGACGAATTGATTGCACAGGTTGAAAAAATGGACGTAAATCAAGATGGGAAAATTTCGTACCAAGAATTTGTAATGACGTATCTAAAACAGAAAAACTACATCTAAATATACGACATTACATCCCATTTATTTTTTCATTTGTATTTTCACACTTTTTTAAATACATTTTGTTGTTTTATACATATTGAACATTTTATATATTTTATTCCTATTAAATTATTTATCTCGGTTTCTTGTATGTTTTATCAGGTAGCTTTACTCCGGATAAATTCGGATTCTGCAACGATTAAAAAAAATAAAATAATGAAAAAACTCACTTATATATACCCCCGCCCCAATTTGATTCCAGGAGTAAAAAAATCAAGTCAAATCAAATTTTTTAAATAGCTGGTGCACAATGGCAATGTACAATGAACATTCTGTAATCTAGAAGTTGTCGCCACAAAGTGTGTACCCCCTATGGCGGACGGAATAACGGACGGACGGACGGACAGACACCATAATCACTATATACGCCCCCCGGTAAAGCGGGGTATAAAAACACTGCAAATAGGAAAATGAAAGGATATGGAGTGAATGTACATGTGACAAAAACGCACACGATACATAGAAAACTCCAGTTTATCAAAGACGGGGGCTTTTATTCCTGTCTACATCTTGATGCAAAATTTACATTAGTATGTGTTAAGGCTTATTGGACCTGCATACAGTTTTTGATTACATGATTATTTGAGCTTTTGATTACTTGCCCATCATTTTTCTTTTTTCAAATCGGATGATATATGCTGTATCGCGATCCATATTCCGCGAAGCAACGCAGCTCCGTGTAAAATGGATCATAAGGTACGATCTCACGCCCGCGGAGCAACATTGCCCCATTGAAATAGGATCAGTGATAAAGCGATTACTTATCTTACTGACTATGTGATTCTTTCAGTCTTTTGGGACTATTTGATTCCTTCAGTTTTTTAGTTTTTCGGTTCCTTCAGCTTTTGGGGTTTTTCGACTACTTCAAGTTTTTGGATTATGTGAATTTTCCAGCCTTTTGTGATTATGTGATTCCGTCGGCCTTTGGGATTGTGTGATTGGTTCGCCTTTTTTAAATGATTACCAGGCTTACGTTGTCGATGTTATGTATTTTTGCTAAATCTTTATTGAATACTTAATTAAAGGGACTCCATACAGATCCCAATTGTCAGTCTTCTCTAGTCTCTACCCCAACCACTGATAGACTTTTCTTGAAATTGTTGAAGAGAGAATGGTCAAAGGCAGGTTTAAAGGGGATATGATATTTCAACCATATAACTTGTTGACAAAAAGAAAGTCATGCTAGTAAAATATTTTCAAAACTATAGAGGCATGCACCCTGCCACCAGTCAACTTCACTTTAAGCTTTAATCTGTACGGAACTTGTACGGACAGGTGTCTTACTAACCGACAGCACGCCGCTGGTGATATAAAAAGTGTATTGCAATAAATGCAAAAGAAAAGGACCTCCAGAACTAAGCTTGCTTCCCTGCTGTTGATCGAGGATCTTGATGATCAAAATTTACCAGCCCCCTATGTTCTAATAGTCCATATCATGTACTACTGACCATCTCCCCTTGGTCAAAGACCGGTCAGACAATATAATGTGTACTGCGCACTATCTCACAACGGTCCGGAAAGAATTGCAAATCTCGAATTAGCCGAAGAACTTTAATTCAGATTTCAATCCATATCTTGATATGTCCGTGACCACCTCACCAAAGACATGTTCGAAACGGTCGTGATTTAAGAGTTTGTTAGGGATTGGCCAGATGTATTCCATACATGTGAGACGAGTCATAGGTACTAGCTCTTTCACGTAATCACATTTTGTAAAATCATGTATCAAGTGTAGGTGGTTTTTGGTTTTTACGCATGGAAATCTACGAAACCTATTTTAGTCCCCGCCCAGTGTCTCGGGTCGAAAATTGGTCAATGGTTGGTCTTGAGTGTTTTTTATTGTGTGTGTTTGTTTTGTGTTTAAAAGTTTCTACATAAAATATTAATTCTAATAAATCAATACACATAAATTGAAAAAAAAACAAAAACATTTAAACAAGATCTTTGTGTCATGGCCCAATACACCAAGCACAAAGATGGGTATCGTTTATCATAAAACTGTATATCTGAAGTCACAATTTTTACGGTTGTGTAGGCATTAACAATCAAAAAGGAGACATATTTTCTTGTTAATATATCAGGAAATATTTATTTTTCAATAATATTCATATACAACCCGTCTGGTTTAAACGCATATAAGAGTCAAAATGTGATCAGATTAAGGGTCATTTTTTATTTAAAAAAGTCGTTTTCTTTCGGTACATTCTCTCATATGAGATGTAGAAATTCATAGTTGCTTTCATATGAGTTTAATTGTTTTTGCATTAATAAAAAAGATATATTTATTTAGAATGCACATTTGTACCCATTAGGATTGAAGGCATACGTGTACAATAAAAATAACAAAATAAAAAAAAAACAAAAAGAAAAGCCAATCAGGTGTTGAGTCCACCCTCCTCAACACAAAAGACTTTCTAACAAATGAAGCAGTATACTGCATGATTTGTGGACAATTTAAACATACATATAGCTTATCTGGGTTACTTTCAATATTTGGTATTAAACTAAATAATTAATTCTTAGTTTTGTTCTTATATTGGACCTCTCAGGGGTCAAATCAAAAGACCCTTCCACTCCCTGTTTAAAAGGAATTGCCATACAATATTCTGAAACCTTCACATGTATTTGTAATAGGCTTGCATTTTCTGGAGAGTTTATTCTATTCCACATATTTGAAGTGCCTTGTGGATTGCCGATAAATCATTCTCCATGACCACATACGTGCCTCTACAGGGGTGTAATTGTCTGGTGTGGATGTTTGACACAATGCAAGAGTCTAAATTGTCTTTATTGTCTAGAAAGTACTTATTTACTCTGCAAAACTCTGCAAAGGCGGCTATGAAAATATCAGTTTGTTTGACTCTTTAACACCGCATATACAGATCCAATACAAACCTTTTCAATAAAACATTCCAAAGTGAATTTTTTGGATTGCTTGTATCAAATAAATATAATATGATTGCAACCTTCATAAATTTCTTGCATTTTCATAAATTGGAAGATTTTTTTTGTCAAAAGAATGAACTGAATCTACTGGCTTTCCAAAAAGCTAAAAATAAACAGTTTAAATCTGACAGGCTATACTTCACAAGTTATATCGATTGAAACATGGATGTAGATGAATTACATCAAATAAGGTAGGCTAAGTTACATGTATTATACAACATTGTAATCGAAATTCCCTGGTATGATACCATTAGGTCTAATTCAAGGGGACAGGTTTTTCCAGCGTCCCCTAAAGTCAATTTTTGCATTGAATCTTTACCTTTCACAAAAACAATTTCGCTCTGAGAAATTTTTGTCAACCTTCCGCAATCTTAACTTAATTGCGGGTGGCACAGGGTTATTTTCGTGCAGCGTGTTTGCCGTTTTTTATTTCGAGTGTGACCGTGTTGGAGGGATCGTTATTTGTCGTGTTTCGTGCAAAAAGGGCAACGTGCAAGCCAATTTCTAATTTTTCGTTCCTCGTGTTGTGACATTTTATTTCTAGTGCGCCCGTGCACGGAACCCCCTGTACGACCTCTTAATTTTAAATCCGCCGGATAACCCAGTCAAATGAACTGAAATCTGAAAAAATCCACTGCATGTTGTCACAATGCCGTTAGACATTCTCTTCAGTACTCCGGCAGACATCTTGTTCAGTACGCCGTTAAACATCTTGTTCAGTACCCCGTTAAACATCTTGTTCAGTACTCCGGTAGACATCTTGTCCAGTATTCCGGTAAACATCTTGTTCAGTTGTTCAGTACTCCGGTAAACAATTGTTCAGTTGTTCAGTACTCCGGTAAACATCTTGTTCTGTACTCCGGTAGACATCTTGTTCAGTACTCATGTAGACATCTTGTTTTGTACTCCGGCAGTACTCCTGTAAACATCGTGTTCAGTACTCCGGTAGACATCATATTGACTTTCCTGGTATACATCT
Organism: Modiolus philippinarum; assembly: GCA_002080025.1. Taxonomy (NCBI): domain Eukaryota; kingdom Metazoa; phylum Mollusca; class Bivalvia; order Mytilida; family Modiolidae; genus Modiolus; species Modiolus philippinarum. Next base: position 104,384 of record MJUU01018657.1, read on the forward strand.
TGTATACCTTGCTAGAAATCTTGTTTATTACTCTGGTAAACAATACTCTGAGAGACATATTGTTCTATATATTTGTACACATCTTGTTCAGTTCTCTGGTGAATATTTTGTTCATTGATCTGGTAGAGATATTATTCATTATTCTGGTAGACATCTTGTTCAATACTTTAGTAAATATTTTGCTCATTATTTTGGTAGAGATATTGTTCAGTATTCTGGTTGACGAGTTGTTCAGTACTCTGGTTGACGTGTTGTTCAGTATTCTGGCTGATGTCTTTTTCAGTATTCTGGTTGACGTCTTTTCCATTATTCTGGTTTACGTGTTGTTCAGTATTCTGGCTGACTTGTTGTTCAGTATTCTGGTTGACGCGTTGTTCAGTATTCAGGTTGACGTCTTGTTCAGTATTCTGGTTGACGTCTTGTTCACTATTCTGGTTGACGTCTTGTTCAGTATTCTGTTTGACGTGTTGTTCAGTATTCTGGTTGACGTCTTGTTAAGTGGTTGACGTGTTGTTCCGTATTCTGGTTGACGTGTTGTTCAGTATTCTGGTGGCCGTCTTGTTCAGTACTCTGGTTGACGTCTTATTCAGTATTCTGGTTGACGTCTTGCTCAGTATTCTGGTTGACGTCTTGTTCAGTATTCTGGTTGACATCTTGTTCAGTATTCTGTTTGACGTGTTGTTCAGTATTCTGGTTGACGTCTTGTTAAGTGGTTGACGTCCTGTTCAGTATTCTGGTTGGCGTCTTGGTCAGTACTCTGGCTGACGTCTTTTGCGGTACTCTGGTTGACGTGTTGTTCAGTATTCAGGTTGACGTCTTGTTCAGTATTCTGGTTGACGTCTTTTCCATTATTCTGGTTTACTTCTTGTTCAGTTTTCTGGTTGACGTGTTGTTCAGTATTCTGGTTGACGTGTTGTTCAGTACTCTGGTTGACGTGTTGTTCAGTATTCTGGCTGATGTCTTTTTCAGTATTCTGGTTGACGTCTTTTCCATTATTCTGGTTAACTTCTTGTTCAGTTTTCTGGTTGACGTGTTGTTCAGTATTCTGGTTGACGTCTTGTTCAGTATTCTGGTTGACGTGTTGTTCAGTATTCTGGTTGACGTCTTGTTCACTATTCTGATTGACGTCTTGTTCAGTACTCTGATTGACGTCTTGTTCAGTACTCTGGTTGACGTCTTGTTAAGTACTCTGGATGACGTCTTGTTCAGTATTTTGGTTGACGTCTTGTTCAGTACTCTGTTTAACGTCTTGTTCAGTGTTTTGGTCGACGTCTTGTTCAGTCGTTGACGTCTTGTTCGGTACTCTGGTTGATGTCTGGTTCAGAATCTGGTTGACGTCTTGTTCAGTGGTTGACGTCTTGTTCAGTATTCTGGTTGACGTCTTGTTCAGTATTCTGGTTGACGTCTTGTTCAGTGGTTGACGTCCTGTTCAGTATTCTGGTTGGCGTCTTGGTCAGTACTCTGGCTGACGTCTTTTGTGGTACTCTGGTTGACGTCTTGTTCAGTATTCTGGTTGACGTCTTTTTCAGTATTCTGGTTGACGTCTTTTCCATTATTCTGGTTTACTTCTTGTTCAGTTTTCTGGTTGACGTGTTGTTCAGTATTCTGGTTGACGTGTTGTTCAGTATTCTGGTTGACGTGTTGTTCAGTATACTGGTTGACGTCTTGTTCAGTATTCTGGTTGACGTCATGTTCAGTACTCTTGTTGACGTGTTGTCCAGTGGTTGACGTGTTGTTCAGTGTTCTGGTTGACGTGTTGTTCAGTATTCTGGCTGACGTCTTTTTCAGTATTTTGGTTGACGTCTTTTCCATTATTTTGGTTTACGTCTTGTTCAGTATTCTGGTTGACGTCTTTTTCAGTATTCTGGTTGACGTCTTTTTAATATTCTGGTTGACATTTTTTCCATTATTCTGGTTTACGTCTTGTTCAGTATTCTGGTTGACGTGTTGTTCAGTATTCTGGTTGACGTGTTGTTCAGTATTCTGGTTGACGTCTTTTTAATATTCAGGTTGACATTTTTTCCATTATTCTGGTTTACGTCTTGTTCGGTACTCTGGTTGGCGTCTTCTTCGGTACTCTGGTTGACGTGTTGTTCAGTATTCTGGTTGATGTCTTTTTCAGTATTCTGGTTGACGTGTTGTTCAGTATTCTGGTTGACGTCTTGTTAAGTGGTTGACGTGTTGTTCAGTATTCTGGTTGACGTGTTGTTCAGTACTCTGGTTGACGTCTTCTTCTGTACTCTGGTTGACGTGTTGTTCAGTATTCTGGCTGATGTCTTTTTCAGTATTCTGGTTGACGTCTTTTCCATTATTCTGGTTTACGTGTTGTTCAGTATTCTGGTTGACTTGTTGTTCAGTATTCTGGTTGACGCGTTGTTCAGTATTCAGGTTGACGTCTTGTTCAGTATTCTGGTTGACGTCTTGTTCAGTATTCTGGTTGACGTCTTGTTCAGTATTCTGGTTGACTTGTTGTTCAGTATTCTGGTTGACGTGTTGTTCAGTATTCAGGTTGACGTCTTTTTCAGTATTGTGGTTGACGTGTTGTTCAGTATTCTGGTTGAGGTGTTGTTCAGTATTCTGGTTTTTCTGGTCTTTTCAATATTCTGGTTGACATTTTTACCATTATTCTGGTTTACGTCTTGTTCGGTACTCTGGTTGACGTCTTCTTCGGTACTCTTGTTGACGTGTTGTTCAGTATTTTGGTTGACGTCTTTTCCATTATTCTGGTTTACGTGTTGTTCAGTATTCTGGTTGACTTGTTGTTCAGTATTCTGGTTGACGTGTTGTTCAGTATTCAGGTTGACGTCTTGTTCAGTATTCTGGTTGACGTCTTTTTCAGTATTCTGGTTGACGTCTTTTCCATTATTCTGGTTTACTTCTTGTTCAGTTTTCTGGTTGACGTGTTGTTCAGTATTCTGGTTGACATGTTGTTCAGTATTCTGGTTGACATGTTGTTCAGTGTACTGGTTGACGTCTTGTTCAGTATTCTGGTTGACGTCTTGTTCAGTACTCTTGTTGACGTGTTGTTCAGTGGTTGACGTGTTGTTCAGTGTTCTGGTTGACGTGTTGTTCAGTATTCTGGCTGACGTCTTTTTCAGTATTCTGGTTGAGGTCTTTTCCATTATTTTGGTGTACGTCTTGTTCAGTAGTCTGGTTGACGTCTTTTTTCAGTATTCTGGTTGACGTCTTGTTCAGTATTCTGGTTGACGTCTTGTTCACTATTCTGGTTGACGTCTTGTTCAGTATTCTGTTTGACGTGTTGTTCAGTATTCTGGTTGACGTCTTGTTAAGTGGTTGACGTGTTGTTCAGTATTCTGGTTGACGTGTTGTTCAGTACTCTCCTTGACGTCTTCTTCGGTACTCTGGTTGACGTGTTGTTCAGTATTCTGGCTGATGTCTTTTTCAGTATTCTGGTTGACGTCTTTTCCATTATTCTGGTTTACGTGTTGTTCAGTATTCTGGTTGACTTGTTGTTCAGTATTCTGGTTGACGCGTTGTTCAGTGTTCAGGTTGACGTCTTGTTCAGTATTCTGGTTGACGTCTTGTTCAGTATTCTGGTTGACGTCTTGTTCAGTATTCTGGTTGACGTCTTGTTCAGTATTCTGGCTGATGTCTTTTTCAGTATTCTGGTTGACGTCTTTTCCATTATTCTGGTTTACGTGTTGTTCAGTATTCTGGTTGACTTGTTGTTCAGTGTTCTGGTTGACGCGTTGTTCAGTATTCAGGTTGACGTCTTGTTCAGTATTCTGGTTGACGTCTTGTTCAGTATTCTGGTTGACGTCTTGTTCAGTATTCTGGTTGACGTCTTGTTCAGTACTCTGGTTGACGTCTTGTTCAGTGGTTGACGTGTTGTTCCGTATTCTGGTTGACGTGTTGTTCAGTATTCTGGTGGCCGTCTTGTTCAGTACTCTGGTTGACGTCTTGTTCAGTATTCTGGTTGATGTCTTGCTCAGTATTCTGGTTGACGTCTTGTTCAGTATTCTGGTTGACGTGTTGTTCAGAATTCTGGTTGACGTCTTGTTCAGTATTCTGGTTGACGTCTTGTTCAATATTCTGGTTGACGTCTTGTTTAGTACTCTGGAATGCATCTTGTTCAATACATTGGTAAATATTTTGTCCATTATTCTGGTATACTTTCGATTGTCTATATCGCATGTTCATTACTCTAGAAAACTTCATGTTCTTTTGTCAGAAATGTGTTCTTCATCTTTTAGTAAGTATAACCCGGAGATATTTGGACATTTGGACTTAAATAAAATTACTAGTTTTTCATTTAAAATTCATCTTAGTATATGTAAGAACATGATAATCTCCTTCTTCGTGAATAAGTACGAGCGTTATTCTTCCCTTTCATCTTTAATTTTAAATTAATCTCCCAATTATTTCTATTGTTCAAAATATGATTGTTGCGCTGGAGGCCAGAAAGAAATGTTTAATATCTTTGGACACTTATCTGTTTGCATAACAACTGTTTTTAATTATCTATACATGTATATTATTGTTATTTTGTATTGTTATTCAGTTTCGATCTTGGGTCTGGTAGTGTCCAGATACCACTAAATAAAAGTATATAATTTGGATTATTTAGTTTCATACAGCCGGAATTTATCCGGTTATATAGCTTATTGTCAACAATTTATGTGAATATATGTTCATAATTCACTCTAGTTGTGTACAGATACCGAATATCTTTCTCTTTCAATTGTAAATATAATACACTTTTAAGAAAGAACCAATTTGATCATTACAAAATTATAATAATTTTACATCCTTTTTCTACTTTACCAAATAATAAAAAAATAAGTATTGTTTTAAACCAATCAACACGGCAGTAGTGTCTTTTATAAAACAGTCATTAAAGCTGAGGAAGGGAGACCGATGATGTCTTTGTATCAATATTATTCTATGCTAAATTTGTATCGAATATGTTTGTTGTATGTATGTATCTTGGTGGGTTTATATTTTTGCATTTAAATAAATACATGGACATAATTATGGAGATTTTTTGTTGAAAACCCAGTTAAATTCTTCCCAGTGAACGGTTGCGTATAAATTCAGCGACAGTATCATTTCAGCGACTATCACTTCAGCGACATTTTTTGGGTAATTCCTTATATCATTTCAGCGACGTCTTTTCTTCGTATTGTATGTAATTTCAGCGACGTCCATTAAAATATTAAATCTAATAACAATTTATATAAATTTTGATATAAGGAAATAAATGAGATAGGCATTTAAATTTTCAGAAATAAAAGTCTACCGGATAGTACTGGTAACAGCTTTAAAGGTTTTTTTTTTCTCGAGGGCTCAAGCTCAAGATCAATGAATTGACATCAATGAACTGAATGATACTAAAAATATAACTTAGAGATAAATACATCGGCAAACGAATACCGAAGCAAGAAAGAGAAAAGGGTGAATTCTAAAATCATAAATCCAAAATCATGGCAATTCACAGCAAACACGAATTGAGACAGTATGACAAAGACAAAACAAATAAACAAAAATGAAAAAGAACGCCTCATAATTAAAGCACTAGCAGTGTGAACCCATATAAAAACGGAGGTATCATCAGGTGCTCCGGAAGGGTAAGCATGATCTGCTCCACGCATGGCACCCGTCACACTGCCAGTGGAAAGTCCGGTTTTGTCACAGTCGGTTTAAGTCAGTCAGTTAACAAACTCTGGATCTACCCAAAGACATCTGTGCTCATTTGTGAAACAGAAACATTGTAAAGGTCTGTCAAATCGTGGTGACGACCGTAAAACTTCTGTAGTGACAATTTGCAACAGTGACTGAACATACCCTTGATGTATTTATAAGTTTTTGATGACAAAAATCGCTGTACAAACTACAGGCACGGCATGCGGAATGAGGATTGTTCAATGAAAGAACATCATCTATATATAACGGAAACTGAAATTAAAGGATTTAATAAATTAGACTGAAAAATGTACAACAGTCTCAAGATAAGAGCTCCGTCGCGTTCTATAGATTTGACCATCGGGGAGAAATCGACGGGAATTAGGAACAATACCAGTGGCGGATCCAGACTTTCTGCTAAGGGGTGGGGGGCGACCAATATTTTTTTCAAAAGGGGGGCCCGGAACCCAATTCCCCTAGGAATTTTAAATATTTTCCGACCTAAGGGGGGCCGGGCCCACCCGCTAAATCCGCCACTGAATACAGCAGATGAGTGAATTTTATGAACAATAAAT
>MJUU01018657.1:117278-128012 GCA_002080025.1 Modiolus philippinarum
CAGGAATGATGTACTAAAGGTCCTTAACAAAGACTGCTCATTTTCTTCTGATCCGATAAAGACGTGGCCGCCAGTGTGGAACATAGTTTAACATTGGACCCCATGGGAAAATCACATTTTCATCTTCTGCTCTGACACCACTGAAGCAAATTCAACCAAACTTCACAGAAATGATGTATGGAAGGTCCTTTACAAAGATTGCTCATTTTGTTACGATCCGATAAAAAACATGGCCGTCAGTGCTGACCTTAGGTTTAATATTGAACCCTATGGGAAAAATCACATTTTCATCTTCTCCTCTGAAACTGCTGAAGCAAATTCAACCAAACTTTACAGGAATGATGTACAAAAGGTTCTTAACAAAGATTGCTAATTTCTTTCCCATCCGATATAAAACATGGCCGTCAGCACGGAACATAGTTTAACATTGAACACTTTGAGAAAATCACATTTTCATCTTCTGCTCTGAAGTCACTAAAGCAAATTCAACCCAACCAAATTTTACAGGAATGATGTATGGAAGGTCTGTTACAATAATTGCTCATTTCGTTTCGATCCGATATAAAACATGGCCGGCACGGAACATAGTTTAACATTGGACCTTATGGGAAAATCTATGTTCATCTTCTCCTCTGAAACCGACGAAGCAAATTCAACCAAACTTTACAGGAATGATGTAGTAAAGGTCCTCATTTTATTCCGATCGGATAAAAAAACATGGCCGCCAGCACGGAACATAGTTTAACATTGGACCTTAAGGTAAAATCACCTTTTCATCTTTTTCTCTGAAACCTCTGAAGCAAATTCAACCAAACTTTACAGGAATGATGTATGCAAGGTCCTTTACAAAGATTGCTCATTTTGTTCCGATTCGAAGAAAAACCTGGCCGCCAGCGCGGAACTTGCGTTTAACATTGGACCCTATGGAAAAAATCACATTTTCATCTTCTCCTCTGAAACCGCTGAAGCAAATTCAACCAAACTTTACAGGAATGATGTATGGAAGATGCTTTACAAAAACTGCTCATTTCATTTTGATCTGACGAAAAACAAGGCGACCAGTTTAACATTGGAGCCTATGAGAAAATCATCCTTTTCATCATCTTCTTTGAAAACTATTCAAACAAATTTAAGTAAGCTGTATTGGAATGATGTATAGAAGGTCCTTTGCGAAGATGACTCATTTCATTAGGATCAGACAAAAAACACGGGTGCCAATGGAGTACATAGCTAAACATTACACCCCATTGGTAAAAAAACATTTTTGGTCAAGCATGGCATAGTATCATTTTGTCAGGTGGGCGATACAGACTCAGTCTCTGAGCCTCTAGTTCATAAAGGTCCATATACCACCAAATTTCAAAGTAAAAACTGGTCTTGTTAAAGATTCAGACAGCTTTTTTATAAATGTTTAAAGGTAATTTGATTGATTGATTGATTAGTTAGAGTTTGACGTCCAATGAGCAATATTTCAGCTTTATCAGGACGAGAACAAGTTAATCAATTCAAAACAAATTGTAAGTAAAAGGAGAAAGAAATAAAGGTGGAAGGGACAACCGGGGCAACGACTTTTGATTGCCACTGGAAAAGGGGAGAAATGGGTAGGGACAGGGTATTTAGCCTTCTATACGACACCCACTGCGTCTGCTCTCATTAGAGAAATATAGAAGGGGTCTTCATACTGCATGGAGCGTGGCGTTTCTCCACACAGTTTGGCTACAATGGTTCGCGGTCAGGCTTTCCGTATTATGACCTGACTACCCTGCAAACAGGGCATCCCCTATCCACCACCTGGGGACGCGCCCGGCAGCTCTGTAGCCAAAGCCCCTGAAAACCGATTCAGGTACCGGGAAAGGTAATTCGATAACGGGTTTAGATATCTAAACATTATCAAACTTTGTTTAATAATTAACAGGACCTTAATGGAGAGACAAAATTTTACTTGAGTCATTACTAATATGTATAATTTTGTTACTTATTTATTTTAGTATTGACATAGAACATGCAGACGATTAAATGCCTTTTTTCGATGTTACTAGATAATTTCACCTTTTAAAACGTGTATAGAACAAAATTCTATTTATAACGGAAATATTTGATTGACAAAGACCAAGTAATTAAAAAAATATGGACGTCAAAAATATACACCAACAGCAGAGGTTTGTCAATTTAAATATGGTATCAAATTCAAATTTTATTGAGATATTATAAAAAAAACAACAGCTGTGGTTGAATACTTGCAATGACAAATTGATGTATAAGCGAGAAAAGAAAGCCCGTTTTACAAAACCTTCAGGGCTGCAATTATGATTAAGGGAAGAAATAAATTGGAAATTTGGGCGAAGATGACTCTTAATTTGATATTCAAAGTATATAAAATCAACACATTTTGCAAATCTCATAACGTTTTGGTATAAAAATCTCGATTTTTCTTGTTTCGAAGGCCGAAAGTTTTAAATTTGACATTTTTTCCCCTCAAAAATGGTCTACACCCCCCTTATTTAATAACGAGGCAGACGAGGACAACAATAGCTACGTTTCCGCATCTAGTTCCAACCACGGTGGCCGTTTTGAAAATGTACGTCTATATCACAGCATTCGAAAAGGGTTTCAGAAGAAATAGGGGGTCCAGGTGATATTGTTTGTCAATTTTTTCCACCCGACATCGGAATTAGTTTTCAAGGACTGAGAGCTGCAGAGCTACAGATCTGCCGGCAGCGTCCCGGGTGTTGATAAGCATACTAAGTCTATAAGGGCAAATCAGTCCATAATACGGAAAGCCTGACAGCGAACCACCGTAGCCAAACTATGTGGAGAAACGCCACGCCTCGTGCAATATTGAACAGATATATTATGTTTGGGAGGGGAATTTGCGAAAAAAAAAAAAAAAAAACAGTCGAGAGATTTTATATTTCCCGAGCCCAATGGGCGAAGGAAATTGCATTCGAGACTGGTATTTTTCACAAATTCCCCGACCAAACATGATATATCTACGAATGACTTTATGTAAAGCGCACAGATGACGTCGTTTTTAAATTTTTTACAAGCGTCTCAGTGGAGGGTAAAAAAGGGCAAATTTTTAAGCAAATACCCCGGCAGAGGATAAAAAGTGACAAATTTTTAAGCAAATACCCCGCTGCTTTAAAATGTCATGGATTTGTCAAAAATACACCGGTATTCGACCAATCAAATTGCAGCTTTCTATCATAAGGTAGAATTAAAAGACATATTTCTCCCTCAAGAGCAAACTCAGTGGGGTCGTGTAGAAGGCTTGATTTCCTGTCCCTGCCCATTTCTCCCATTATCCAGTGGTAATCAAAACTAAAATTAGTTGCCTCAGTTGTTGTCCCTTCCACCTGTATTCCTTTCTTCTTTTATAAATAATATTTTGTATTGATTAACTTGATTAACATAACGTAAAACTCTTTTCTAATCAATCAATTTCTTCCATGAATTCTAAGACCTTCTAACCTACGAAATTTTAAAAATTCCCCAGGAAATTCCATCGGTGGCTCCGCCAATGTTATAACGTTAAATGCCATCTTGTCTTTGGATGGCGTTGATAGTTGACATTTTTAAGTATTTTTTTTTATATACCACCCCACAAGGGAACACATACAACTGCGAAATATATGGACCCTAGCACATATAGAGGGCACTAATAGGTCTAATGGAATATGATTGAAGCTGGTGGAAAGTCCTAACCGCATAATCAATATTAATCTTAAATCGTCGCATTGATTTCTAACGTTTAAAAAACAGAAATAAAGGAATAAATGATGTTTTGAAAAGAACATCAGAAATGCTCTCATTTCTGTCCCCAAATAAAGTAAATAGTAATGGTGCATTACATGATACCCCGCCACGTTTCAAAAAATTTCTAAGTTAAAAGGGGCATAACTCCAGAACTATGTATACCACTGAACCCAAAATAATACTTGGCCTGTGTTTTGTGGTAAACAACTTACATGCCAAGTTTGAAGACAGTATGTTACTTAATTCACAAATAATGAGTACGAAACCCTAAAATTGGCACAATTTCAAAGTTTCAAGGGACATAACTCCAGTGCCCCTTGGACTTCTGAACCCAAAATCTAACTTGACCTGAGTTTTGTGGTAAACAAGTTACATACCAAGTTTGAAGACCTTGTGTAAATTTATTCACAAGTTATTAGTCGGAAACCCTAAAATTCGCGAAATTGCAAACTTCATAACCCCTTAGACCTCTGAGCCTAAAATCAAACTTGACTTGAGTTTTGTGGTAATCAAGTTGCATACCAAGTTTAACCTACGGGGACGGACGGACGGACAGACAGACAGACAGACGGACGGACGAACACACGACTGAGGGTATCACATAATATCTCGCTACTTCGTGTGGCGGGGGATATATATATATATAAAAACAAAAAACAAAAACAAAAACAAACTAGAGGCTCAGATACTGAGCCTGAATCGCTCACCTGACAAAATGCTTACAGCAGGTGATTAAAGTGATGTTTATCCCATAGGATCCTATGTTAAAATATGTTCTGTGCTGGCGGTCTTGTTTTTATCAGATCAAAACAAAATAAGCAATCTTAGTTTGACTGAATTTGCTTCAATAATTTAAGCACATGTAATGAAAAAAAATGTTTTAATATATGGGTACCATTCTAAACCAAGTTCGGTGCTGGGAGCTATTTTCTGTGTCGGATCCAAACAAAATGAGAAATCTTTGTAAAGGACCTTCCATACATCATTTCTGTAAAGTTTGCTTGAATTGGCTTCAAGAGTTTCAGTGCAGATGTTGAAAATGATGTTATTCCCATAGGGCCAATGTTAAACTATGTTCCGTGTTGACGGCCATGTTTTTTGTCGAATAGGGATAAAATGAGCAACCTTTGTAAAGTACCTTTAATACATCATTCCTGTAAAGTTTGGTTGAATTTGCTTCAGAAGTTTCAGAGGAGTTGATGGAAATGTGATTTTTCCCATTGGGTCCAATGTTAAACCTTAGTTCCGTGCTGGTGGCCATGTTTTTTATCGGATCGGAACAAAATGAGCAATCTTTGTAAGGGACCTTCCATACACCATTCCTGTAAAGTTTGGTTGAATTTGCTTCTGTGGTTTCAGTGGTTTCAGAGGAGAAGATGAAAATGTGAATTTCCCATAGGGCCAATGTTGAACTAAGTTCCGTGCTGGCGGCCATGTTTTTTGTCTTTTTGTTGAATCCAAATAAAATGAGCAATCTTTGTAAAGGACCTTAATTGCATCAATCCTGTAAAGTTATGTTGAATTTGCTTCAGCAGTTTCAGAGGAGTTGATGAAAATGTGATTTAATGTTAAACCTTAGTTCCGTGCTGGCGGCCATGTTTTTTATCTGATCGGAATGAAATGAGCAATTTTTGTAAAGGACCTTCCATACATTATTCCTGTAAAGTTTGGTTGAATTTGCTTCAGTGGTTTCAAAGGAGAAGATGAAAATGTGAATTTCCCATAGGGCCAATGTTAAACTAAGTTCCGTGCTGGCGGCCATGTTTTTTGTCGAATCCGAATAAAATGAGCAATCTTTGTAAAGGACCTTAAGTGCATCCATCCTGTAAAGTTATGTTGAATTTGCTTCAGCAGTTTCAGAGGAGTTGATGAAAATGTGATTTTTCCCATAGGGTCCAATGTTTAACCTAAGTTCCGCGCTGGCGACCATGTTTTTCATCGGATCGGAACGAAATGAGCAATCTTTGTAAGGGACCTTCCATACATCATTCCTGTAAAGTTTGGTTGAATTTGCTTCTGTGGTTTCAGAGGAGAAGATGAAAATGTGAAAAGTTTAACGGACGACAGACGATAGACGACGGACGACGGACGCCAAGTGATGGCAATAGCTCCCACTTAACCTTTTGGTCAGGTGAGCTAAAAACAGAAAAAACCCGCATTTTTCTGTCGTGTCAAAATTTCCCTTTTACTTTTGATATGAATTTTCATATTATATTTATCCAAATTCATTTGCAATTTTTACTGAATTGATCGTTTAAATTTGTACGTAAAAATATTTATAAAAAATCTTGTTCATCACCTTTCGACGTATAATATTTATTACAAAATTTTATAGTCTTGTATGTTTTGTATGCCGTATAAAGCCTCTTTCAGAAGTATTTTGGGAACGACCATGTAATTTCTAGGGGAGGCTTGGGTGAATTTGCGAAAAAAACTAATAGAAACCCGTGGTTTATAAGGGTATATGATCATTGCATCATTCATATCTGAAGTCTTCATCAGTAAATATGATAGTATACACATATACATGCCTGTAATTGAGGATGGTATACTAGATTACCACACGAAGGAAGTATATCACCCGAGACGGTAGTCGAGGGTGATATTCTTTTCTGAGTGTGGTGATCTAGTGTTTAAAATGGCCGCCATTTCCAAGATGGCCGCCAAAAAATTTCAACTTTGTCCGATTTCAACGAAAATTGATTTCTATGTAGATTTCGAGGCTGCGAATAATATGGAATCATCGAATTGGTGGTCTGAGGTGGCATCTGCTATTGCTTGCAATTGCAAATCTTGTTTAATCTTGTTGTCAGTGAAAATGAATAATTCAATTTTGTTTTGAATAGAAATTTTTGGGGGAATACAAATAAATATGTGTGATTTAGAGAAAGTAAATAATTTGTTAAAGATGGACAATTTTCTGGGCAAAATCCCAAACCCCACCCCCTGAAAATCAAATGGTCGTTCACTTAGATGTAATGGCTTTCTTCGTAATGTTTTGATTTCCTGTTTATTTGAGAATAGAACTTGCGAAGAAGAAACCCAAATTTTCATCAATTACATGAAGGACGAGCTTATACTTTTGAAAAATGGTGCTTTTCATTTCAGTGCGACGTCACTTGATCAACGTGCCAATGTTCCCAAGGATGAGTATGATAAATATCTAAAATGGGAGTTCGTTGCCATGGATACAGATAAAAATGGGAAGTTAACATTACAACAGCTGGAAAAGCTGCTAACATTTCTTGGGTATGACGGCGTGGAGAAGCCAGAGGTAAAAAAAAATGTAGTTGTTTTTTTTTGTTACGAGGCCCTTATCCGACACTCGTATTCACTTCGTCCGTTTTACCACATTTAATAAAAATACGGAAGATCCACCGTCGGTGCCTCTTTAACAGACCACATGATCGATATATTTTTACGTTTTTGCACATTGCAATACAATCTAATTGCCATTGTCCCTAGCACATTTTTAAACAAAACATTTTTCCATGGTAAGTGGAAAATTTGTTCATGAAAAAAGTACCGAAAATCACGGGAATAATTTAACAATCACATTAGTTCAAAGCAGAATGAACATTTATTTTGAATTGGTAAGATACTAATTTTGTAGCCATTAGCCCATAATTGGGCATAAAGTTGCTAATAAATAAATTGAAATTGATAATCATTGAGACTTCGGTCTAGTTTAATATGAATTAGTCTGAAAATTAATAATAATATTTAACGTATTTTACATGCGTCTCTGTTTTTTTCAGAAAATTCTACAACACTTGAATATAAAGTACGAGGATGGTATAACGGAAAAAGAATACTGCAAAGCCATGAAAGAATTTTCAGACTTAAAAACCAGGTAAAATATAATGGTTTTGTACATTTTTGTAAATGTAGTATTTTGGTAACTTTTGCCTAAATTCCGCAAGAAAATTAATAAATTTTCAAGAAAAAGGGTTCATCCCTCGGACTCTCCCACTGGATCCGCCAATAATACTAGTGTTTACATGTCGATAATTTATGTGTCTTTATTTTTTTAATATACTGCTCTCTATGAATTTGGCAGTAGTCGGACGAGGAATTTCAACTTGTTTCATTCCACTCATTGGCGGATCCAGAAGGTTCGTATTTTAGATACGCCAATGAATTATTTTTATAATTATTAAATTTCGAACAGGATTGACAAAATTTGGCAACAAATTGACTGGAATCTTATTAGAATTTTTTTTATCAAAGGTCGAACACTGGCTGTTTTTGCATATTTCTCATTATTTTCCAAAAATGTTCAATAATCATAGTCCATTTAGGTCTTTAGCAAAATCCTAAACAAAACAGTATCAGCCCATTTTAGTAAATAAGAAGTTATCTGAATCATTCAAGTATATTTATAACCATAATTCGTTCTTACATTTATATCGTTTTTTATGATTAGGCTTATGCGATAATTCTTATGGAGAACAAAAAATTATAAAATTCAAAATCTCTTTCGGTGAATTTGTAGAAAAACAGAAAAGTCACCACATGCTCACGTTTTTGTTTTTGCGATCTCCATATGACCCCCTAGCCATCTATTGAAAATTCAATTTGCATTTCAATTCCAGGACCAATAGGTTGAGAGTACTGTTTTACAAATTCGATCATAACTACGATGGTTTTGCACCGAAGGGTGATGTAGTCGAAGACCTGAAAAAGATGACTGGAATTAAAGATGACACAGAATTAATCGCAAAAGTGGACAAAATGGACGTAAATGCTGATGGAAAAATTTCCTACCAAGAATTTGTTGTTACACATCTGAAACAGAAAAAATATATATAATTAATACGTTACCAATAAGACATATCTTTTAAATATTTTCTATCTCAACTTTGTTCATTTATCTTTATAAAATAGACAGCTATGTTAACGTGGTCTGATTTTCATTATCTTTATTCAAAAGACAGTTAGTTAACGTAGTCTGATGTTCATTATCTTTATTCAATAGACAGCTGTGTTAACGTAGTCTGATGTTCATTATCTTTATAAAATAGACATCTATGTTAACGTGGTCTGATTTTCATTATCTTTATTCAAAAGACAGCTAGTTAACGTAGTCTGATGTTCATTATCATTATTCAATAGACAGCTAGTTAATGTAGTCTGATGTTCATTATCTTTATTCAGTAGATAGCTAGTTAACGTAGTCTGATGTTCATTATTTTCATTCAATAGACAGCGATGTTAACGTAGTCTGATGTTCATTATCTTTATTCAATAGACAACTATGTTAACGTAGTCTGATGTTCATTATCTTTATTCAATAGACAGCTAGTTAACGTAGTCTAATGTTCATTACCTTTATTCAACAGACAGCTAGTTAATGTAGTCTGATGTTCATTATCTTTATTCAATACACAGCTAGTTAACGTAGTCTGATGTTCATTATCTTTATTCAATAGATAGCTAGTAAACGTAGTCTGATGTTCATTATCTTTATTCCATAGACAGCTATGTTAACGTAGTCTGATGTTCATTATCTTTATTCAATAGACAGCTATGTTAACGTAATCTGATGTTCATTATCATTATTCAATAGACAGCTATGTTAACGTAGTCTGATGTTCATTATCTTTATTCAATAGACAGCTAGATTACGTAGTCTGATGTTCATTATCTTTATTTAATAGACAACTAGTTTACGTAGTCTGATGTTCATTATCTTTATTCAATAGACAGCTAGTTAACGTAGTCTGATGTTCATTATCTTTATTCAATAGACAACTAGTTAACATAGTCTGGTATTCATTATCTTTATTCAATAGACAGCTAGTTAACGTAGTCTGATGTTCATTATCTTTATTCAACGGACAACTAGTTAACGTAGTCTGATGTTCATTATCTTTATCCAATAGACAGCTAGTTAACGTAGTCTGATTTTCATTATCTTTATTCAATAGACAGCTAGTTAACGTAGTCTGATGTTCATTATCTTTATTCAATAGACAGCTAGACAACGTAGTCTGATGTTCATTATCTTTATTCAATAGACAGCTATGTTAACGTAGTCTGATGTTTATTAACTTTATTCAATAGACAGCTATGTGAACGTAGTCTGATGTTCATTATCTGTATTCAATAGACAGCTAGTTAACGTTGTCCGATTTTCATTATCTTTATTTAATAGATAGCTATGTTAACGTAGTCTGATGTTCATTACCTTTATTCAATAAACAGCTAGTTAACATAGTCTGATGTTCATTATCTTTATTCAATAGACAGCTAGTTAACGTAGTCTGATGTTAATTATCTTTATTCAACGGACAACTAGTTAACGTAGTCTGATGTTCATTATCTTTATTCAATAGACAGCACGTTAACGTAGTCTGATGTTCATTATCTTTATTCAATAGACAACTAGTTAACGTAGTCTGGTGTTCATTATCTTTATTTAATAGACAACTAGTTAACGTAGTCTGATGTTCATTATCTTTATTCAATAGACAGCTATGTTAACGTAGTCTGATGTTCATTATCTTTATTTAATAGACAGCTAGTAAACGTAGTCTGATGTTCATTATCTCTATTCAATAGACAGCTAGTAAATGTAGTCTGATGTTCATTATCTTTATTCAATAGACAGCTAGTTAACGTAGTCTGATTTTTATTACCTTTATTCAATAGACAGCTAGATAACGTAGTCTGATTTTCGTTATCTTTATTCAATAGACAGCTATTGTAACGTAGTCTGATTTTCATTATCTTTATTCAATAGACAGCTAGTTAACGGAGTCTGATGTTGATTATCTTTATTCAATGGACAGCTAGTTAACGTAGTCTGATGTTCATTATCTTTATTCAGTAGACAGCTATGTTAACGTAGTCTGGTGTTCATTTTCTTTATTCAATAGACAACTAGTTAACGTAGTCTGGTGTTCATTATCTTTATTTAATAAACAACTAGTTAACTTAGTCTGATGTTCATTATCTTTATTCAATAGACAGCTA